>JAUEKZ010174528.1:0-14340 GCA_031471865.1 Melibe leonina | reverse complement strand
GAGAGAGAGAGAGAGAGAGAGATAGAGAAGGGGAGAGAAAAGGAAAAATAGTAAACTTTGAAATTTTGACACGATTGGATGTGACGCACACCAAGATCTAGATAAGACAATATCACTTCCATATTATGATCTTTTATTCTCACCCTGGATCATTGTAAACTTTAGGCGTGTTTTATGGAGCACTTTCAATGTTCGTTTGTTTGTCTGAGTTCATCTTGTTCGTTTGCTGTTTTTTTTTCCAGTTATATGTTGTTGTCATCGTCGTCGTCCTAAGTTAGTTTAAAAAAAAAATATTTTCTTTCATTCTTTCGTTCCTTTTTTTTTCTATTTAAATTTTTGTTGTAATTTTTCGTTTTTTAGGTAGGGCTGGCATACTGTCATAATACTCTGATTTCAAACGAGAACTGTGATGTAATTCTTCCTCCTCTTACTTAATTAAAAAAAGAATGAACAAACTATCAGATTCGTTTCCCTTTAAGCAAACAAAAAAATATCACCACGAAACCTCTTTCCCTTTCTCTCACACGAGTCGTCTTCGTTACCTATGAAAATTAATGTTCGAGCAGCTATTTTTGTGCTTGAAGCTAACTTAAAGAAAAAAACACCCACATAAAACTTCCATGATGCTGTTAGTTTATTTATTGTTTTCAGCTTCAGGAGACAACTCAAGTATCAGCCGGGGTCTTTAGTGATTTTGCATTTCTTGCACCCTTCTTCAGCACCGACTCCAGCTGTGCAGTGAAGTGTTTCATTACAACAAGAAGGACGCAGCGCCTGCACGTAATGGGAACTCTAATTAGCGATGCTATCATAATAAATGATTTTAGATTCCTGAAACTTTGGCAAGCTCATGGAATTCTTCACAGGATGATCATAGCCTTGTAAATACTGTATCGTTGCTCACCCTCTATCTCCCCCCCCCCCTCTCAATTCTCTCTCTCTTTCTCCCTTTCACTCTTCCCATTTCATCCCCTCTCCCATCTCTCTTTCATTCCTTCATAAATAAGGACCATAATTCATAATTTTGTCTTCTTTGTAGTTATTGTTTTTCATATTTTCCTTCCTATTTGGTATTTTTTACAATGGAAATTGTTTTTATTCAGTATGCCGTTATCTCTTCAGCTTTGTTATTTTTTATCCCTCTCTTCATCTATTTCTCTCCCACCCCCTGCTGTCTCTCTCCATCTATTCATCTCTTTCTCTCTCTCTCTCTCTCTCTCTCTCTCTTTCTCTCGTTCTCTTTCTTCTTGATTTTTTTCCTCTTCCAAAAAAAATAAATAAAACTTAACAAAAAAGTCAAATTAAATAGGACGCCAAAATACAGAAAATAACATAATTCCGATATGAGTTAAGTAGTTAAATAAGATTTGATCCTCTTTTCAAGTTGAAATGAGATCTCAAGTGGTTGTTGACGGTGGCCCAAGAGTCACAGCTTAGGCAGCAGCAGCATCAGCATCAGCAGCTGAGGTACACATAATATGCACGACATGCTCAGTACGTGAGAGTGGAACCAGTCGACACGACAACGCAGAGACCTCAACCACTCAACCCCCTCCACCTCCGTGCTGGACTCGGTATGTGAAGGGGTGGGAATCAAAATCTCAAGGACTGTGAGAAAAGAAATCACACATTGAGGTTATGATATAGAGGTCTAGAAAGGAATCAAAATTTCAAGGACTGTGATTGTGAGAAAAGAAATCATACATTAAGGTTGTGATATAGATAAGTATGATATAGAATTGATATATTCTATTGAGATTTTTATGATAATGATGATGCTGTATTATCCACACACACACAAAACATTGTATTAAGCATGCACTGAAAATCAAGAAATCAGCAAGATAACTCATGGGGATATTTAACCCTTTCACTGCTAAGGCTATTTCTCAAGCTACTGACTAGAGACATCAAAATCCTCAAAATGTTCCCGTTCTTATACTGAATTTCAGACTTTTGGCGTATGTCAGTCCACTCAAAACTTATTTATCTAGTAAAAGAATATGGGACTCTTGACGATTTTGTACATTCTGTTTGGTTAGAATCGGACCTCGCTGTGAAACGATTAAACGGACAATTACTATTACTATTAGAAGATTTTTACACCGCTAGTTAGTAGTTTTGAGAAATAGCCTTAGTAGTGAAAGGGTCAATAAATACAAGCACTAGAATAAACTAACCATCCACAATGAATGTTAACAGTGTAATGTTATAAACTCACTCGCCACTTCGTAGCACAAGGGCATAGCCAAACCACGAGCAGCTCACGGTGTAACGAGTGCACGATGGTAGACAGTGTAACGTCATGCAAATTGCATCCATGTCTATGACGTCATCATGTGCAGGACGAAAAGAAAAGAGTTGGTATTGACAAGGTGAGAGATAGATAGGTGCCATACCCATGAAACAGGTAACTCGTTATGACACATCGTTATCCTTGGTGCGAACTGCAAACACAGCACCGTCCACTATCCACGCACTGCAACCAGCAGGTGCTCTCCATACCTCGTCCGGCGAGATGCAAGTCCGGACGACGGTGAAAAATTGCTGGTCACGTCATCAATCTATGTGGTGAAATATGACGTCACTTTCACAGCTCAGGAGGTCATAACCATGACGGGGTTGAGGGAACATTTGTACCTGGTGAACCCTTTGACTTTGATTGCCTCCCTGTGTGGATCGGTCGGTACCAGGTTCTGATTGGTAAAGCAAAGAGCGAAAGGACGGCAGCAAGGTGCTGCTGATGTAATTCTATGCACCTTGCAGTCTTATTGTACTGAGTCCTGTATAAAACAGGCGGTGGGGAGTGTTGTATTTTACGAGGGTTTTTTGTTTTTTTACCGTCAGCTTGTCTCTCCGCTTTTCTCATTGCAGTTTAATATCTGCGTGTATAGATATTTATTGTGCACGTACGGTGGTTACTCGCACTCGCATAATAAACAACTACACATTAAATTGCAACAACAGTATCCAAATATCGTATCTCTAAAAGGCCCCTTTATGTTTCCCCCCTATCACTTTCACAAGAAAGGAGTTAAGCCATGAAACTAGGCATTATTTTTCTCTTTTGTACAAAGAAATACAAAGAACGATGAATGTTCATCCAAATTGAGAAAGTTTCGCGATTACGCGAGTTTCTTTTTATTGTTTCTAGACACACCGTCAATGATTCTTCTTTGGACGCTAATAAGACCCAAGCTGTTTTTAATGTCATGAAACATTACCAAAAAAAAACAAAAAACCCTGAAAAAAACAACAAAAAAAGAAGGCAAATGATAGTTGACGTCTTTTTGTACCTGTATTTCCCCGTGAGAGTTAGTACGCACTTTAACCCTTTCACAGCGGGGTCTGATTCTGACCCAACTGAAATATAGCAGAATCGTGAAAACGAACGTGTTCTTATACCAGATAAATTCAGGCTTTTCGCATATTATGTCAGTTCACTGAAATCTGATGATGTCGGTGTCTTTAGCATTGAAAGGGTTAAGAAAAGTGCACGCGAGTGGAGAAAGTGCAAAGTTGAAAGGGAAGGTTGCCTGCTTGGTGCAGTGATTGTGGTGGGATGGCTTAGTCTGGCCCTGTGATGATACAAATTGTTGACAGCTCCTATCCGATAATGGGAAGAGAGGCGAGGGGGCCTTAGTCTGTTACTAGTACTTGTACTAGTATGTTGGGGTACTTAAGTACATAATCGGTACGGGCAGTGGTTGATTGATTAGTTGCTTAGCAAGGCTTGACGTACAGAAGAGAGTAGAATGATGGTGGTGTCTAATTATGATTTCATACTATAACCTAACCTAACCTTAAATGAATGAAGTTTGACATCGATTTGAAACATGGAGGGTACAGAACCAGCATAGGGGATTGGAGGGAGATAGCGGGAGAAACAGGGTTAGAAAGACAGGGGAAGACAGTGAGAGGGGGAGAATCAGGATGAGAAGGGGAGAGAGAGAAGAGAGAGAAGAGAGAGTGGGAGGGGGAGGGGTGGAGAGAGATGAAGAGAGGGAGATATCTGGAGAGGGAGAAGAAAGTGAGATAGGAAGAGAGAGAGAGAGAGAGGACAGAGAAAGAAAAAATAGAGATAGGGAGGGGGACGATACATACATACAGAGAGAGAGAGAGAGAGAGAGAGAGAGAGAGAGAGAATAAAAAGAGCCAGAGAGCATCAGTCAGTTGACAAAATTAGCTTTTTGATTATCGTTCTTGAAGACTGAACGGAGAATTGAAAAGATAGAGAAAAAGAGAGATAGAGAGATAGAGAGAAAGAGGGCAATAGAAGAACAAACATGACGGGCTTGCGTACTTTTACCGTCACTGACGATTGAAGGCAAATTAAAATGTGGCACCGAAATTAAAACAAGTCCATTATTGTAGCCTAGATGGTCCACTACAAAATAGATAATGAAAAATGATAGTACATTAATCAATATTCATGGTCCTTAATTAAGTCATTAGATGTCCGCTCGTTCAAGTGGTAATGAAGCACCGACCAATATCACTGCAGCAACTTCAGTAAGTAGCATTAGGATGACACATAATGATAATAATATAAACTGTTCGTAGAGATGTAAAACATGTTCATGGTGCTTTACATCGACCTTTTCACGTCCATGGCGGACAAGAAGATGAATAAAGACAAGAGGGTATAACCTGAAACCTGTTATACGAGATAAGTTTTTTTCCCATACCAATCATTAGTCATTGCTTTTGGCTAGCTACCTCGTCTATCTGCTCTTGAGTGGAGTGAGTTAATTCAGATGTTGCTTTGCATATAGAAAACTCTATGTGTAATCTTTTTACGAATGTCTCAAACTGCAACTTGATCAATTTAAGACTGTTTGTTGAGAGAGATGCTATAATATATTGTTTTTATCACAATGTTTAATCTTACGAATACATTTTATCATAGAATCATAGCTAAGAGAGTAATGACTTTAACTTCTTGATCGCACAATCGATGTCAATAATATTGCTGTTCTGCTGCAGGTGGTGATAATGACGTTGAACGTGTTGATTAGTGGGGAGGATAGAGAAGAAAAAAAAACCCACCCAGAATGAGAAAACATGGTAAAATAATTTGTAAACCAGTCATCCTTTACTTTTCGCGGAAGAGATCTCATGATTTTTCTTTCATGAATATGATACCTCTGGTAAAAAGAATAACCCACACACTCGCATATTTTTGTTTTACCAGTTCCTCTTAATTTCGTTTGCCCCTCTGTCCGTCTTTCTTCTGACATGCTGTCAAAACAAGAGATACCTGTAACCTGCCCCTCCCAGCGGGAAGCCGATGCTCCCACCCGGCCAATCAACTGGCCACTCCGGACACGCACGGCCTGTTTGTTGTCATTCCTTTCCGCAAGACTTACGCCTCCCCCACACGAGCGCCTGTCCAAGACCGCTTTAATGAGCGGGTGCCATGTTTTGTCAGGAAACAGCGGCGCGGTGGTGAAAAAATGAATGTGACATCGTACAGGTACTGAGTATGTTTTGATGGCGCTGTTTGGGGAGATGGGGAAAAGATAGGGTGCTGATAAGGTAAGGAGAAGACAGGTTGGCGGCATGGCGGTAGGGGAGAAAGCCAGGAATGGCTGAGAAGAATAGAAGAAAAGCAGGGGAAAGACATGTACCAAAAAAACAACTTAAAGGATAGTGTAAAAAAGAAACTGTTGCTAACGATGTTGGTTACGGGTCTGGTTAGTTAAATCAGTGAGATGAGGATGGTGTTTCTATCAGAGACATGTTTACGAATAGAAAAGTGACAGTGGATTTGTATGCTGAAAGTGTTTTCTAGGAACTACACGCCCATTTAGTGAAGATCTGGCAATGTTAAACGCATTGTTATATTTCCTGAGAGTCCAGCGAACCCCCACCAACCCCCCCCCCCCCCCCAAGAAGAAAAAAACAACAACCAAAAATAAAAAACTACAACAAAAAAGACAGGACAGGGAGTTGGTTCCTAGGTTGCCTATTTAACGCCCTTTTTTATTTCAATATCGGTAATATAAACGGTGGAGCTCTCTAGACAAGTTAAAGTGCTTCCACACAGAGATAAACGCAAAGCTCATTCGAAATGGCTTTCCCAATCGCAGTATACCGACACCGGGCCTTAATGTTGTTACCATTTAAAAACAATCACATGGCGGGACAGTGGCTAAAATGCCGATTTTAACCCTTTCAATGCTAATGCCACCAAAATCTTCAAGGCTTGCCTGTTCTTATACCAGATAAATCAGATTTGAGGACCTGACATATGCCAAAAGCCCGAAATTCGGGCGGTAGAGAGGGGGAGTTCAAATGATAAACTGTTTCAACTTACAAGTAAATGCAGACAGACTGTAACATGGCGATCATGAAAACGATAACAAAGTTCAAGACAGGGAAATAGCTTTATAATATTATGTACTAATAATAAGTACAGTATTATCAAAAGTGTTTGTGATCTCGTGGGGGATATTACGAGAAAGTAAAACACAGGAGGACATGACTTATGAAATACAGATTATAAGAAGCGGGTAATTAAAAAATGAATAGATCTCTTAAAGTTGTTTGACAATTTCACATAACATTAATTATTGGTAACACAAGGTTGCTATGATGGGGGCGTCAAGGCACTTGAAGATGCAAACGAACCGATAAAATAGAAAATAAAAAAGCCAATGTAAAATTTATGAAAAGGTTTTCCCACATCATCTCAAGTGATCTGATAATGAGTTTGGTAAGCCTAGACAGTTCGTGTTGAACTCACTGGCGTGACATCAAAGTGAGTAAAAGAGGGTTGGTTTTAGAGGGTGAAAAGAAAGAGGGAGTGTGTATATGTGTGTGTGTGTGTGTGAGAGAGAGAGAGAGAGAGAGATGGGGAGAGAGAGGGGTGGAGGAAGGGGGGGGGGGGAGAAAGGGACATAATGAGAGAGGGTTAGACAGATAGTGAGAGCCAGATGAGGAATGGAACAGAAAGAGTAGGTAGCAGACTAATAATGTGAGGAGAAGAGATAGAGATATATAGAGAGAGTGAGTGAGAGAGAGTGTGTGTGTGAGAGAGAGAGTGTGTGTGTGTGTGAGAAAGAGGCATAATGAGAGAGAGGTAGAGAAGGAGACAGAGAGAGAGATAGAGTCGTGGGGTGGGGAGCGGCAGAGAGAAACTGAATAAGTAGGTAGCGAGAGAGAGAGGGAGAGAGAGAGAGAGAGAGAGAGAGAGAGAGAGAGAGAGAGAGAGCACACGATATAGATTGAATAACTGGGGAGAGTGTATAAGTGAGAGTAAGAAAGAGCGAATACAGTTTTGTTTTTTTTATTTTACTTTGAAGAAAAAAAAAAAAATTGCCAGCAAATTCTAACTTTATACTAGGACATCATTCTCTTCGTACTTTCCAGTTTTCCACAGGCTTCGTTGATTTGTTCCTTCTTCTGAATCAAGATGGAAACATCAGCGGCAGTGTTGAGTGTTTTCGTTACTGAACACTTATATCGAGGCTGGTCTATAACACATGGGGTGATTATGAAAACATGCTTTTATGTGTGAGAGTGAATTAAGGGAAACAACATTACAGCATCTGCAAAGTCTGTTTACATCTTTAACGCTGTTTCTTCTTTGGATGCTGAGCTTGTACTGTTAACAAGAGGAAGGAAGGATAAGAACGGACGGACTGGGGAAATGTTTGGGTACGTTGGGGTGAGTTCTACGAATCAAATAATAAGATGTTAGTTAGTGAGACTGCAACGAGAGAGAGAGAGAGAGAGAGAGAGAGAGAGAGAGAGAGAGAGAGAGAGAAAGAGTCGATGAAGATAAAATAAGATCATTTTGTCCAGAAATACAGAGGATGATTCAAAATGAAATTAAAATAAAGAAAGAAAGAAAGATAGATAGATAGATAGATAGATAGGCAGAAAGAAAGACAGACAGACACACATATATGTATATATATATAGAGAGAGAGAGAGAGAGAGAGAGAGATTGATAAATAGATAGATAGATAGATAGATAGGGAGATGGACGGGTGAATGAATAGATAAATGGATGAATGAGTAAGTGGATAGAAGAATGGGTGGATGGACGGATGGTGTGATGAATAGGAGTAAATTAAAGCAGTAGTAGTAGCAGCAAGTAGTAGTAGTAGTAGGAGTACAGTTAGTAGTAGTAGTAGTGGTAGTAGTAGTAATAGTAACAGTAGTAGTACTAGTAGAAGTAAGTATGTGGAAGCAATAGCAGTGGAATAGGGTATTGTGATCGATAATAGCAATGTTGTTGTTGTTGTTGTTGTTGTTGCGGATGCGGTGGTAGTGGTAATGGTGGTGCTAGTCGCTGACGGGAATAAATTGAATGTGGTATGGAAGTGACAGCAGAGAGACTACAATGCAATAAGCAGTGCCAGCTGATCCCTGGTGTGGTGTAATAACATCAGTGTCTTGCACCCATTACGTGGGGCGTGTGTCTGACGTTGAGAGTGCTCGCTCGTTATTGATAAATGGCCAAGGCAATGCCAAGGACCTCTGCTCTGTCACTCTGCACAACGACTGAAAAATGAATGAATGAATAAGTGACTTTTGATTTACTTTCACCACATTTCTTTCTTTTTTCGTGTGTGGGTGGAGGGAGGGGGAGGGAGTCCGCGTCTTATTTAAAGAATTATTTTATGAAGCCTGGGTGCCTTGGGTATGTGTGATTCTCTTTTTTGTTCCTTTTTATAGACTTTCATCTTAGTGTTTGTCTTCTTTTCTTGGGGGGGGGGGGGTATATCATGAGCGGTCAATATGATTTACTTGTCCGAGTCTGAATTGAGTTTAATTCCGATTTGTGTACTGGTTAGCCTTTATTCAAGCGTCATAAACTCGCTCGCATGGGTTTTCAGAATCTTGTGCTCAACAAAATTATAATGCTAGAGTACTGGTAAAGGTAGCAGATTGCCAAGTGGATGGGTTCGCATTGTTATGCTGGCGGCCAGACATAGGTGACGTGACAGGTCTTAAGTTCGAACCCTCCTCTGGTCACTTTTTTGCTTTCCCATTGTTGGATTTTCTATGGCTTTGTCTCGCATGTGTATATCTACACTGCATATTATTCCAAATCTGACTCAAACAAAATAAGCTCAACATCCCTCTCTGTTTACTGGTGACTGGTGTTGATCTATGGTTTCAGATTGCTACAACTCTGAAGAGCAGCCCAGCCTGTCTGCCTCGCTCCGTAGATGTCAGCCCATGAGGAAATGAGGGGAAGTGACAATGTTTTGCAAACTGCTTTCATCAACTTCCTGGTTTTGTGCGTCTCTTCAGTGTCCGTGTTTTCACAAAACAACAGGTTGAGCGACGAATGGAGGTGCGTTCGTTTTTTGGGGTGAGCCGGGCGTGGAGTGAGGCTGCTAGACTAGATAGTCGTTAGGCTCCAGTGAGCGAGTGGTCGGGGCTGTTTACGGTTTGGCAATCTTACGGGCGATTAGAGGTTTACTCATCCAATGGAGAACCGTAATGATGAAATGGGAGGGAACATGGAGGTGGGAAAAGGGAAAAACGGTAATGTCTATGAGGTTCCGGGAGTTGAGTTACATCTTAGAAGGCTTGGACATCTGGTAATTTGAAACGAAAGCGTAGAATGAAAAGAAAGAGCGTTTGTTAGGTGGTTTGATCTATGTTCTTTCACTGTTCTCTAGACATTTTGGCTGGCTCCGAGGTATAAAAATAGATTGGATTTATGAGGACGTAGAAAAAAGATACATTATTCTGATCCATGCTTTGGGTAAATATTAGTAGAAGTAATAGTCGTAGTAATTGTAGTAGTATTAATGTTAGTAGTTGTAAACGTTGTAGTAGTAATAGTAGAAGAAGTATAAGTGGTGGTGGTGGTGGTAGTAGTAGTAGTGATAGTAGTAGTAGTAGTAGTAGTAGTGTTAGTAGTAGTAGAAGTATTAATGGTGGTGGTGGTGGTAGTAGTAGTGCTAGTAGTTGTAATAGTAGTAGCAGTGGTAGTGGTGGTGGTGGTAGTGGTGGTAGTGGTGGTGGTGGTAGTGGGGGTAGTGGTAGTAGTAGTAGTTTGAGGGTCTAAGTATGCTAATGGCGTTCTCTGCCCTCGGTATCCTTCACAATAATGATGACAACGAGGGCAACCCCCACCCCTAAAGAAACAAGTTAACACCACAACCGGCATCAACATCATCGTCGTCGTTGTCATCATCATCATCACCATCATAAAAAACACCAAAACAACAAGATTTACAATACAAGCCTGAATGGTCAATATTCTATCACTATGGAGTATTGGTTAAGTGGCCTTCGTCATTCATTTAACCAATTTGTGCTAATAATGGGTTGTTGCCTTTACGTAACAGTCCTGTAGAAACGAATGAAATGGGGGGAACCTAACGTGAGTCACATGAAAACCATATGTCAGGTCATTTCCCAGAATGCAACCCAGGTGTATGTGGCAAGTGGCGAGATAAAGGAAACGCCCCGCTGAGTAGATTAAGCGGCCATCTTGGAACCGCGAGCAGTATTTAGCTGTCAAAACACGGCACATTATTATCTTTGCTGTTTATTTTCCACTTGGTTCCAGATTAAGGATTTCTTCATGTTTTTGTAATATTGCGGTGTGTAGCCATTAAGAAAGCTAGTGACCATAGAGACGTATTTAAAAAATGTATTATTTAAAGGTGATATTGATAAAATTGTTATCACCTGCGATTTTACTTCCCTTATTTTTTTTTATATCTCAATGGCAATTTTTCCACTACACCAAACGCATAAGAGCTCTCTCCATCTCCCTCTCTCTCTCTCTCTCTCTATCGCTCTCTCTCTCTCTCTCCCTCTCCCTCTCTCTCAATATCTTTCTCTTCTCTCTCTCTCTCTCAATATATCTCTCCCTTCTCTCCTTTCTCTCTCTCTCTCTCTCTCTCTCTCTCTCTCTCTCTCTCTCAGAAATGTAGTATATTCTTTGTTGCAGCTCTTGCAGTAATTAAAGTTAGTGCCAGCGCGCAGGTTAATTTTCTGAGAACGAGCGTAGAGAATAAGTTTTCCTCTGATTCATTCTGAGATTATCCAAGCATTTTATTATTCTCGTACTTGTTTCGAGATCATAAAACTGTTGATGCTTTACACAGATTCCAGGGGCGATGTGTTTCCCCGGCTTGCACCTTCACAATGGCCAATATGGATAACCCACTAACCGTGTGTAAAATTAACCCATGATGGTTGACAACATGATCACCACCGCGATTAGTGCGCGCAGCTGGTGCCGCAGAATGGATGCTGTTCGTCCCCTCTACCTTACAGCCAAGTGCAATGTTGCATGACCAGTGCGCTAAGTGATGTTTTTTATTGGCAGAACACGTTTATGCCTAGACGGAAAGGCTGTAAAATGCTTTAAAAGGGTTCAGACTTACGGGTCATTAGAAAAGCAAGGGAGGAAAATTGCTCCTATAATAAACAATATAATCACATATCATATAAAAAGAGTGGAGAGTGGAAAATTATATAAGCAGATGCATAGTTCGTGTGGATGGATACTTTTCCCATTTCCCTTCTCTCTCTACCTCCCCCCCCCCCCTCTCTCCCTTCTTTTCTCCTTGTTTAGCCTTGTCCTCCACCACTGACTAAAGGCGCGGTGGTCTAACTAGTTGCGACGCAGCACAAAACCCGGGGGCTCCGGGTTCGATTCCTACCAGTGGCACTTCGGTTTTCGTTTGGGCAAGGAAATTTACTCAAACTACTTCACCCCACTCAGGTGTAAAATGGCCGGGTACCAATCCACAATTTGGGTTGGAGAAAGTAATCCGCGATAGATCAGCGTCCTATCCAGAGGGTGGCAACCATTTTCATTTGTGCACTTCACGCTACAAAAACCGGAATGAGCTCCGGTTCCATAGGCCATAAGGCTCTAAATGACTTACCTTCGCCATAGACTGGCCTATTTTAAAGCGAGCCCCCACCCTTGTCATTAATTTAAGTTACCACATTGAAAAAACAAAAAATCAAGACTTTCACGACAAATCATGACCATTCAATCATCATGTGTCGTAAACGTTTTAAAAGAAGGTACTAGACCTAAGAAAGGTGACTAAAACAGTAATATGGAGACGTTTTGGAGGACTCTACATTTTAACGTCGCACAAACTTTTCCCAGAAATTCAAAATATCGACCGGAAGTGAATTCTCGACCCGGAATTAACTCAAGGCAGGTTGAAGTTGAAGAAACTAAATGGCCCTTGAAGATTTCTTCATCATCTAGAATCCCCAGTCTTTCTCTTTCTCGTGACCTTAAAAGCTTTTAATCCACAGCCCATTGCACAATCCGAGAAAGAAGCAGTTGGTGCATTCAGTGTAATTGGCCACGGATCGCATTAGACTCGGTTCAATTTCCAAAGACGGAAGAATAACCGTGCACCGAAAAATTCATTTCGTTTGCCGCTTTCTCTTATCCTCCCGTTCTTTCCTCTCGCTCGTGTCGCCATTTTTTAGGCTTTCACTTTTCACGATTGAAGATCTCCATCTCAAATCCTGGATTCATCTGCATTCTGCATAGCCCCGAAAGCCCCACCGAGAAACCCCCCCCCCCCCCTCCCCCATCTTTTCTTCCGGGTTTTTTTTCCCCACATGATGGAAGAGCAGCTTGAGCGCAAAGGATGCGAAACGGTTCCGCACTTGGGCGGCTAAATAGCGCATCACTTGACTGCACGATCAATGGATTTTCCGTAAAACTGAAAATTCTCCTTTTTATTTTCAAATAAAGTTTGAAGTTCTTCAGGGTGAATTAGCGTTGCTCAATTTAGTTTTAAAGATATTTTATTTATTGTTTTTCGCCGTTCTTATTCCACGATGAAAGGAAGAGGGAATACACACTTATACATAGTGTCTTTCTATGTTGTTTTTTCTGGGCGCGTTAATGCGGTAATTGGTCCGATGATGCTGGTGGGGTTAATAGAGCGTGTCATCTCTTGACTTCTCCATCCTTAGGCTGTCTTTTCTGTCTATCTTTGTGTATACCATTGTATACTGAAATCTCGTGGGAAACCCATGCCGCAATGGCTGTGACTAAATAGTTCAATTAGGTGGACGTGGTGCTTAATGAGACGTCAAACCATAATATCATCATGCATTATAAATGGTTCCCTCCTAAAACTTCCAACTTTTCAACCGTAGGTCATTCCTTTTACACCTTTACAACGTCATTCCCGTATTAAAAATCATGTGGAAAATAGTATCTTCCAATTTAACCATACGCTATAATTGTTCATGAGGGAAAAACGGCGTCTCTAAAGGAGTGGCTCTTTATCATATAATAAAGATATTTAATTATTTTTCATTTTATTATCAATCACATAAGTCGGCGCGACATCGGTCCCTAAATGGGTTCAAAATCATTGGAGTTCCTGATATATAAAGGCGTTTACTTTTAGATTATAAAGTCACCCTCAGGTTTTCTCATTGCAGCTGAATTTTATCCAACGCTTGTATTAATTTATTCAGCTGTACAAATGACTGGTCACTGAGTCCTAAAGGGCAAGGCTGCTGGGTGTAATCTGAAATAGACCACTTCCCTTTCGAAAAAATATAATTAATGGTGTATTTTGTGGGTTTTTCCAATTCACTCAGAGTATCAATAGGATCTATAATACATTAGCAAAATGCTCTAGAAGACTTACGTTTTAAAAGATAGCGTAGCCCTTGTTTTAACTTTGACAAAACAGACAAAAATTAAACTGAGATTTCAAAGTGAGAAGAAGATGTCAAATTTTGGTTTTCAAGTGGAACTACTTAACAGTTATCATGTTGGTTTTAAGTCCTTATGTCATTATGATGTTTGTAATTTGTTTTCGTAACATACACAAACCATTCCTTTCTGCGCCCTTTTTGTATGTTTTTTTCTTTATATAATTAATTATTGAGATAAGTTTTACTATAGATAAATAGGGATATAAGATGTCAAAACATTCTATAGTCATTGCATTTTATTTCTCATCTATGCGCTCCTCTCTCTTCTCTCTTTCCCCCCTCTCTCTCTCCCCTCCTCGCTCTCTCCCTCTCGCTTTTAATGTTTCATTCAGCTTCTGAGAGGGAGGTCTTTTTTGTAAAAAGTGTTCCTTTATTTATCTTTCTCAACTCGCCCTGTTCATCTCTCTCTCTCTCTGTCTCTCTTTCTCTGTCTCTCTGTCTCTCTCCCACTCTCTCTCTCTCTCCCATTCTCTCTCTCTCTCTCTACCATCCTCTTTTTTCCGTCTTCAATCTCTCCTTCTCCTCTTCGTGTCAACTCTACCCGCTGATTCTCTCTTTACATCCGAATTCCTCTCTCTCTCCTTCTTTCTCAGCGTCTCTTTCTCTCTCTCTCTCTCTCTCTCTCTCTCCCTTCCTCTCTCT
>JAUEKZ010174527.1:5032-20711 GCA_031471865.1 Melibe leonina | reverse complement strand
CAACCCCCCCCCCCCCCCCCAAAAAAAAAAAAACCCCAAAAAAACAAACAAAACTAGTCTATTACATCAAACTATCAATTAAGTTATTATTGTTAATCTAAAAAAATTACAAAAGGATTTCTGCTTTTCACAATTTTTGAATTTAATGAACACTGTTTATTGTCAAGGTGGCCGCCATTTTTTAATGGCAACCATTAATTTATTTATTTTTTCTACAAAGAAAACTTATAAGAGGTATAGGTGGTTCATATGTCCAAAGGTATTTGCTCTAGGATTAGTTTGTAAAATAGGTTTTCTCAGTAGCATAATCCCTTCGTCACATAACATAAAGTAGGAGTGTAAAATATTGCAATGACTAAATCCACGTACGTTACTTTTAAATTCAAACTGCAAACTGTTGCTTTATTGCCAATGGAAATGGGAGCACATTAAAACTCAAAACCAATCATTTATAATATTTTTCAATATTCTCAATTGCCACAGGTACATGGAGTCAACATGCAAGTATTCCAAAGCATGAAATTAAGCCTGTTGCAACATGTCACCAGTCTACTATTTTCTATGTCTGTCGAGAGTGGAAAGTCTACGCCTACAATACAGTGTATGATCAGTGGATTGTTCTTGAAAGAACTAAATCTTTGGATGTCTTCTCTGCGCCTCAGCAAAATGTCAACCTCCAAAATGCAGCAAATCATATCCAACCCCTGTCTTGTTTTGTGTTTCCAAATAAGACAAACACTTCCATGTTGAATTTAACAGTTTTATCGCAAGGAAATCACTTTTATACCCATGTACTGAATCTTGATCTTATTAACAAATCTTTTTTAGATTCAACTCCTTTTGAATATGATTTGGATGTAAAAACAAACAATTTCTTAGGTTCGACTCTATTGGAAGGGAGAATTATTGCTCTCTTCAAAACAATTTCTTTGGAAGACATGGAAGCAGATGATTGGACCCAAGATGACAACAAGCAGGACAAAGAATGTACTCCTGTTCATGTGATCCATTTCTCAGAGACTGGTGACCTTTTGTACAGAACTCAAATTAACAATATTGTAAAGAGTTTATGTCTTGTATCTGTTCCACGGTTTCCTAGAACTTTTTGTCTCAATAGAGGAAAATAGGTTCGACACTATTTATTTGTCATATACATTTTTTAGCATGTTAAAAATTGAGGTGACAGGCGTCTCTGATGGTCACTACCTCTGTTTCTTCTCGTTTGTCTTCAGCTAACATTTACACCTTTTCCAGTCCTCTCTTAAACAAGCATACATGATACACACACTGCTCTTGTTGTGCCAACAGAACTGTGGCCATTACTGATGTTTTACATTGTGGTACCTTACTCTCTTGAAGGATTGAGTACTATAGTATACAAAGGGTGGTACAACAATATCATGGGTTTCCCTGGACCTTAATGTGTGTGGTGGCCATCATCTGTTTTTCCCTCTTTATCTTGAGATTTTGATCTTTTTAACTAATGTAAAAGTAATCTCTTTGTCACCTTTTTTGAAAGATTATATTCTAAAAAAATTCTGAATCATCTTTCGCTTTCTGTGAAAACTGAAGGTTTAAGCGGAGATGGATGAATAGAGATAGGAAAAGCACGTCTACTCCCCATTCACTCTGTGTTCATTTTCTGTAATCGGCTTTGCGCTTCTCTGAAAGTATGTCACGCAGTATCTTTTATAGTCTGTTTCTCGCACATCGCATTTTGTCTATATAATATATATATTTTAACCACATAATCTGACCATCTATACATTTTATCATTACCTCTATATACACTTTACTTTAACCACATAATCTGACCATCTATACATTTTATTATTACCTTTATGCATAATATGCAAAGGTTGCTGCTTTTCTCTTTACGCACCTTCTATGGCCATCGTTGCTAGCATCCCTGTTGTGACGTTTTAAGAAATGATGAAGTCTGATTGTTGTGTACAAGTTCAAGGAGAGGAACTTTACTGCACACTTTTTCTCACTCCTGCAACGTTTTTTGTGGCCTCAGCTATCCTTTTGATTATCTTGAACCTCACTCCAGACATAACTCGAAGAGAAGTGATGCTTTCGCGGAATACACATTCAGCAGTTTGAAGACAGTAATGGAGTAAATCTGATGTCACTGTCAGACCACCGTTCTTACACTCGTCATACTGTTTCTCCGATAAGAAAAAGTGCTTAACAGTGCCATTTCGTTCTCCAACAAGGTCCGTCTTGCAGAAGTCACACACAACTCCACTTAGTTTGCTGGCCACAAATCCTGCCTTATAGGCAACAATGTTTTTTTCTGGAGCTTTCAGAACAGAAGAGTTGGTGCTATTTTGAACCAATGGTTGAATAATCTTTGGGATATCCTGGTTCAGGCGCGTCTTGTTGGCAATCGCACCTCCTTTTGTCGCTATTTTGTCTAGCTTAAAAAGAAAGTTATCTGTGTCAACTTCGCAGTTGCTTTCGTGGCCAGGAAGAAGAATAGCATCTACCATAATTTGGCTCAGAGCTGACCTAAATTCTGTGGCCACTTTTGCCTCGAACTACCGAAAACATGTATTCTAAGCAGTCTTGGTTGAGGCGATTGGTTAGAAGAAAACACAGATTAAAGTTGTTTTTGAGATCATCCCAGAGTTCCAACAGACATGATATTGCCAGTTTCCAACCTTCAATACATGGCAGTTCACCGCTTTTGTTGTTACATCTGATGTTATCAAACCACACAAGTTTTTCTTGCTGGCACTCATCGTGCCCCGATGACGGTGTAATGGCTTGAGACATTGGCTATTTACCATGAAGAGAGGAACTATTGAAGCAATTGAACAGTTTGTCAAATTCTTCAGCAAAGTTTGCAGTTGCATTGGCCTCTAATGGGAGGGCTCCAAAATGTACCATGGCGGTGATCACTGCTGCAACTGAATGACTAAGAACTTTGACAGCAAGTTTGACACTAAGTTTGGAGAATGGTGGCATTGTGATGTGCTTTTTCGTTAGCTTCGGTACCATTCTTATTGGGAGGCTTGAGTCACTCTCATACAGCTTCTGAATAGACTCCCTTGAAACATTTTGACCTTGCACAGAGAATCCACTGTTCGTTAAATTATTGCGCATGCTTTTCATCAGATGGGGTGCGTCAAACATTGCAAATATCTTTTCGTCCTTTATATAAGAATAAGGTCTGTCCTTATTTACTCCAAGTTTTTTCATCGCTGCTCTGTTGTTGCTGCCTTGATCCCATATCAATAATTTCGGTATCAGACCCAACTCGATGACATTGACAATTATATCCTTGACCAGTATTAGTGCAAAATATTCATTTTGGTCGTACCACTCGAAAGAAAATATGCCAGTGGTTGCTTCCATTTGATGGTGATTCCCCTGACCATAACCACAAGAGCTTCAGTCAAACTTAATTCAGGTCTTCCCAAAGATCAAAAAATTTCCACCCCTTCTATCTCATCATTAACACTATCATAGCTTAAAGACATTTCGTCAATGACAACAGCACACCATTTTTCCTGATCAGACATACTTGCTACTTTCATCTTGAATAAGTATTGAATTTGTTGACATATACCTGGCCGAAGATTTATGTTTTTCATGACGTTTGACAATGTTTTTGGTGAAGGAAGACACAGTTTCTTTTTAACCTTTATGTATGCCTTCTGGCTGGTGTTAAAAAGTGCCAATGCAATGCTTTTTTCCTTAGCTGTCCATCTCTGTCCCTGTTTATGAACCTGTGCCATTCTAAGTTGTGCCATGACCAGTTCAAGAGTTTCTTGGGGTAAAAATTTGACTAATATACTTTTGATGGTCTTAAAATCGTCTTGAGGTTCTTTGATCGTGCTGCTTTGAGCAGATGGCATTGTCTTAAGTTTTTTCTTTAACTTTAGTCTACATTTTGTTGTTCTTTCAGTCATTAGCTTTCTTTTTAATGTGCTATTCTCTAGAAGAATCACATCTCTATCTGTTTGTGCATCCCCACTATTTTCCACCTCAGATGAGTCTATTGGAGTATGAGACGTTGATGCTTTTGTTTGCGTGGGTGTGAGTAAACGCTCTTTTGGTGGTAGGTGAGAAGGGGTCTGCATAGGGAGAGGATTTGGAACAGCAAATAAAGAGGGAAAAGCATCTTTCTTTAGCAATTTCCTTTTTCCTTTTGTTTCTTTTAAACAACAGGTTTCAAAATGCTGTTCGCATATGACATTGTTCTTGTGAAGTTTTTCTGCCGATCGCTTTTCTAAATCAGCTCTCCGTGCATAGATCACCCACCTCTTTGACCTGTGATAAAAGAGGCAACATTTCTCAGTACAGATGTTGGAGATAATAGATTCATTACTATGTGCGCTCATGTCACAACTGACATCCTACCAAAAACATCATCATCATCATGTCATCATTATCATTAATAATAATCAATAGCATATAATGATATAGCGCTTATCCAAGGTGCCAAAGAAAACTCTGTTGTTCACCAATGCCTTTCCGTAGGACATAGCGTCAGGGTGCCAAGACTGGGAATCGAGCTCGGGACCTTTTTTGGTCAGGTTGTGAGTCCGCACCACAACCCATTACATCACTAACGCCACATAATAATAATATTCTTATTATCACCATTAATATTATATTATTATCATTATTACTATTACCACGTGGTAACATTTGCAAGTTGAAAATCAACAAAGACTCATACATTATTTCAACTTACCTTTCTATGTCCAAATGAAAGGAAAAGAATGCCAGTTCAGGACATTTTATCTTTGAATTAAGTGCCATTTATAGCACTGCTCCACTTTGATTTATATGTTTTAACACTTTCATTTAAATCTTGAACTATCTGTTTGGACTCCATCGTCATGGTTGCTGTGTAAACGGAAATACAATGTAAAATAACACAGTCTCTATCCGTAAACAAGGAGGCAATGGAACAAACGAAAGATACAGACTATTAAAAAATATATGCGATACTGCGTGACCTTCACAGTCAGTGCTATGATGCGATTTCAATTGTTAGGGGGAGATTCTTATCTCTATATAATCCATCTCCGGTTTAAGTCTAGCTGTTCTTTTATAACTTACCTTTCATCTTCTTACCTCTGGGTGCTGTCTTAACCTTTCAACAAACAACAAATAATGATTTCCTCCTATAAGGGATATCCAAAATATCCTGTTTTGTTGAAAAAATGCAATTATATAATAAATGAAACTTGTTGCTACAGTATATATGTATGTCTAAGTTTGGACTGAAGTTGATTTCTTAAGATTAATTGAAATCTTGAAATCTTGTGATGAATAAAGATATGCAACACAGCATATCATAATCTTGTTGGTTGTTATCAATAAAATAAGGATGAAAAATGGTATTACATTCTCTTTTTATCTCTTTATATATTGCATCTTGCCCAGGCTATGATTTATCCATAGCCTCTTTAAATGTCTGCCTTAATTTGCTTCAATCAGTTGTTTGCTGTGGTGAGCAGTTTTGAATGGTACACGGCCCTTCATTTATTAACATAGTCCTTAGTGATAGTAAAAATAGAGTAGGGGGCATTGCTAATTGCTAGGCAAACAGAACAATTGATAAAAATGTGAAATGAAAAAAAATCTGTCATTCTTTCCTCAACTGGTTAATGTGTGTCCCCACCCCCTCACACAAACAGAGAGATGTGAGGATATAGGGCTCACTCAAATATCTGATCTAGACAATCTAGCCACAGTGTGGTGACACCGGGCCAAGCAGTCTTTGCAGTTCCCATACTTCCATTTGCTTGGCGAGGCATCTGGTAAAACAGGTACTGATTTTTCCAGTATGATGCAGCCAGGATTCAACAAACCTCTGACCTCTCAAGATGATCATCTTCCTGTTGAGCTCTTGAGCCACTGGTCACAAGTGATGATTGCGATCTCCACTCCCTTTTGGACCCTGGCTGGGCCAAGCTATGACTATGACTTTCATAAGCATTCGACCACAAGTGCCCCGGTTTTACTGATATACAGGCAAGTAGTAGTAGATAGGACTATGGCCACTAAGTGGACAGGCACGCTATGTAGTACTATTGCCTAGATGATAGATTCTGCTGTGTCTGTTTTACATTGGCACTGCATTTTAATATCAGTACCTATCAGTGATGCCAATTTTCCTCCAAAAGGAGGAATTCCTCCTACATAATTGATGTCATTTTCTCCTCCTTACTTGGTTCTTTTGTTTCTCTTCTTTGTCTCTATAATACTGGCGATTTTCCTTCTTTTTGTTTTTTTTGGGTTGGCATCACTGTAATGATATATTATATTATGTACACTTAAACCCCCAGGTATTTATCATATTACAAGTCATAAATGTTCTCTTGTAGAGGTTGGCAGTATAGCAAGATTTATTAAGTGTATGTTTTTAAACTCTAAGTCAAAGTAAAGAGTGGTAGAAAATCTTGTTTGTTTATTAAGAGATTTAGGGCGCTTGCAACTGCTACTGTCATATAAGTGCCCAGGGGTAAGTAAGAGGATCGGCTAGTTAAAAGAACATCCAGACTTGACCCTGCCAGGGACGTTTCACAGAGAGATGATTTATATTACAGTTACAGGGGGAAAAAATATTTCTAAAAAAAGGTGACTACTATGGTCCAGGAAGACCCAGGATATTCTACTGCCCTTGTGTACAAAAGTACTCAGTCCTTCTAGATAGCAAGTGACCCTATAATTAGGCACCACAGTGTAAAACATGGGGGACGACCATTAGTCTGCAAGATGACAGGCAGGCCCAAGACTGAGCTAACAGATACAAAACAGCTGAGTGTGTATGCTTGATAGAGCACTAGATAGAGAGAGCGCTCAATAAAACCAAAAGAGAAGAAAAAGAAGTAAGTGCCCACCTTGGATATCCGTCAACCAACCATCATCATTTTGTGAATTTGACACTCTGTTACCGAGGAAAATGTCCGATAATACTGTGGTGAAGATAACCTCAGAAACTTGAAATTAAAAACAAATGCCCTTAAGATGCAGATGTAAATTGACTAAATATTTGCTAAAGGATGAAATTAATTAAAAGTACCGGTATTGAGGTTGGAAGTATGATATATTAACCCAAAAACAACATTTCATCTTTTAGTATACAAATTTTATTTAATAAATGATACAAAAAAAGGAAGTGATTGCATAAATATCTGGTCACCATGGTAGGCAGGTACAAAATGGTTATTAATAGTTCAATGTTTTGCAGCAGCTAACTACATGTAGTTAATCACAATAGGCATGAACAAACACATTGCTTTCATCCAAACATTTGGTGCCTCTGTCATAGAAAAACACACTCTAAAAGTTCCTCTCACCATTTTTGGAGGACGTAAAAATTAAAATTTATTTGATAAATTGGTCTCTTGAACTATAAATTTGAAAAATAACAAACAAAGTTCTGTTGGTTCTATTTAAATGTTACCACAGTAAAATATTACATGACAAAACAGGGGAAGTAGATACTGAATTAACATGCTGGAAAATCAATGACTGAAAGAAACTGCAAATATCACAATGTTTCGTGTCTCAGCAATCAAACAAGACAGAAATGTCCCAAAAGGTATAGAAAGTGAGTCTCCTGACAGAAAAAAAAAACCAACATCAATAAATCCTCCTCATTCCCTAGGACAAAACCTTTCATGAGACAACACTGCCAATAATGATGCATCTTTAAAACACTTACAACATAGCTGCAACTATTTTATATTTTTATCCATAGGTTAGTATTAAAGTTGAACACAGACTTAATAATGTGCTAAATTTGGTGTTGTGTACTTGGGTGGGAATACCCTTTTGAAATATAAATAAATGAGATCATGTTCCATTTATTCCTAGCATGAAACAATACAAAGTGGTAATCATTGGTTAACTAAAAATTAATTCAATCATGCTCACCTTTGACAGTTAACTAAATATGCATGTGAAGGGCTATGAAATACATGAAATCTGGTATAAACATGAAATTTAGAATATGAAAACCATCCCAAGCTGCAGTGTAAAAACTCACCACTAAGAAAATTCAACTTGAATGAGAACGATCATAGATGTTTAAATCTAAATTAACAGGCACAAGTTACAATTTTTCATCAACAGCCAAATCACAATATTAATCAGTCAGCAGTGATATTTTTAGGAAGTGATTGTATAAATATAAAGATCATTAACAGAAAAGCAAATTTATGAGACGATAATTTTGAATGCAGCAATGAACACTAGATGTTGCAATTTGGAATGTATATGATGAATGACAGACACTTGAATAAACATTCATAGCTCTTGTTTCAGGATGTGCACAAAATCTGGGGAATAAAAACAAAATGAAACAATATAACATCTTTATAAAACAAAACAGCCTTACAAAATTAAATCAGACCTGCACATTGATATAGGCTACACAGTGCTACACCCGTTCCATGAACTGCGCTGAACAGCCAAAAAAGGTTGTTCGACTATGTAATAAGTGACTACAGCTGAGAGTCAAAAGCCCAAACTATGAAGGCAGTTTGAACTTCTTATTCAAACATATCCCTCATCATGCACTAAGCCCCAGCAGCTCGCAACAACACTGCACGTGATGTGCCATGAATAGCACACAGGAGAGAATTGGAAGTAGTGCAGGAGGGGTATCAGATAGGGGGAATAAAGGGGAGGATATCTTCAAGTGCTTGATTACAACCCTTTGTATGACCATAAGCAATTTGCACTTCTTTCAATTCTCATAATGCTTGCTGAGGGTGGGAAAAGAGTATAGTTTAGAGCATTCACATGGCAATTTTCAGTTTGTTGAATCCAAGACGAAAAAATAATTGTGGAAAATTTACAAAGAATAAAAAGGAAATTAATTGGGAATTCAAGCCTTGTTTGTTGAACTCATGAATTTGTTGAACATTTGCTTGTCTTACGGCTTCAGAGATAACGAGATTATTTTTCTTTAATATTTCTTTATAAAATTTTTTTTTAACTATATCAAGCAATGCAAAGACCCGGAATAGCAAGACCCTATTTTTTTTCTTCTGGATTAATATCACTTGGGCACGCAGGCACTGGCAACTCAAATGTAATGTACACTCTAGATGGTTTACCATAGGTGTGACCATTGAAACCACTAGTCTAAACGACAAGAGGGTACAGCTAAGCCCTGTTCGTTACACTATAACAATGGATGAGGCACCCTCTCTTGCTTCCTACTCCATCCCTCCACTTCACCCTTCTACCCTGGCATATACTTGTTAGTTTACTGTCTTGTTGAAATGGAGATAGTAGCCTAGCAAGTGTAAAGGACTCTCAGCTTTCAATATGCTAGTAAGTCGATATACAGGCAGGGGATGGTTGGGGAGCAACTAGACAAGAAAAATGGTAGGCATGCCATGTGTTTGACTGCGCATGTTTTAGTACTTTTTATTTAGGTCATCCCTACAGACCATCTTAACTCTCTGGGGATCGTTCACGAGATATCTTCTGATGATGATCCCACTCCATTAGATAAGAATCGTATTCATGTCAGTGTCAGTCAGTCAGTCAGTCAGTGAGTGTGACAGTGACTGTGTTGTGTCCTTCGAATGTGTTGTGTTTATGTTTTGGTATGGAATGTAGACAATCAGCCATGCCCACCAAAAAAAAAAAAATCTCAAAAAAGACCCCTGTATAATACATTCCTGAGGGGAAAAATCTTCAAGTTTTCAGGAAGTAAGTTTGTTCATAGCATTAGGCTATAATATATGTGAAAGCTTGCCAAATCTTATTTGCCTAGGCCAAGTATGACATTTTTTACAATTTTTTGAAAATACCCCAAAATGGCTGGTCCCGAGGGGTTGTAACTATACAGATATGGCTGGTCCCCGGAGAGTTAAAATAAGGTAGTGTTGAGTGTGGACTTGGAAATGTGGTCAGGGACTTCGAATCCCTCCCAAGTCAGTTATGTAACAGTAACATAATTAGGTAATGGGAGGGGTAGGTAGCCCTAACGTCTTGTGCACATGTGTAGGTTTGTATGTAGCATGGTAGTAGGTAATACTTGTCTTTTTTGGGAGATCAGGAATAGCCAGAGATTTGGAAGACAGATAATTATTGCTTTGAACAAAGGCTCTTGTTATGTCCAAGCTCTACTGCATATTCAATAAATGGAGGATAGAGAGAAATTGACAGTCTAATAAAATACCTTTGATGTTAATCTGACCGTCTCCTGTCAGATCTGGTTCTCTTAGCATTTCATCTACTTCTTCATCAGCTAATTTTTCTCCAAGATTGCAGAGAATATGTCTGATTTCACTGGCATTGATATATCCCTGTCCTTCTTTGTCAAAAATTTTGAAGGCTTCCAACAGATCTTCTGGAGATTCTGGAGCAAATCCAAATTTGTTGATGATAGCTTCAACTTGCTGGACATTTAGGGCACGAACATCTGTTGATTGAACCAAAGATTCCATGATGAAAATATAATGAAAGAGCCTTTCTCTCACAATCCTCGGAATGTTCTTAACCCCTTTCACAGCAAGGTCTGATTCTAACCTAACTAAAATATGCAAAGTATTGAAAACGTGCTTGTTCTTATAGTATATACCAGATAAATCAGATTTCAGTGAACTGGCATATGCCATGACATTTGGTAGTCCACTCCACCTGTAGCGAAGTCGGTTATAGTGATTTTCAGATGTAGTGATAAATTTTTCTGGAACAGGCACCAGTGTAACACAATTGTCTTCCAATGCTTATAGTGAACTTCTGATATAGCGATCTTGTTTCTTGTCCCCCAAGGACTTCGATACAAGCATAGTCGACTATATATTAGAGTAAATCTCAAGCAACTGAAATCTGATTTGTTTGGCAAATCTTGAAGATTTTGGTGTTCTTAACAGTAAAAGGGTTAAAACAAACTTGAGAACTAGAAACATGAAGCTAATACTAACATCACTAACCCTCTAAAATCAACCAGAGAAAAGACATATTATGCATACTCGATCTATTGATGCGAAATCCACAAACGATGTCTTTATGGATCCACCTTATGTATCATATTGATTGCAACAGGTGTCAATTGTAGTTACACCTAGACTTTTCCGCCAATTCACATTATCAGTGTGACTACATTTGCTCCTTCCCTTTATTAGATTCCATTATTACTGTATCACCCAATTCTACTAAACATGCCATTTTCGTTGTACCGCTGTACTTATTCTACTGCCGACTTCATGGTTTCCAAAGACTTGGCGGTATAACGGTAATTGAGCACATCATATTTGAAGGGAAAGCATTGCCCCTTCTTAATCATCCCTTACTTTTAGCCTGGAAGTCTGCTATCAATGTGTTGAGCTGAGTCTCTGTGGGAGCAAGGCCAACAGATCTGATGACAACACCAAGTTTGGAGGGAGGAATTGTGTTGTCTGAGCTACAGTGCATTATGAAAGCCTCCTCAAGCTCTGAAAAGATATAAAATAAAAATGATTGATACAGTAAGCTGTATAAAAAGTCTAAAAAAAATCTCACATCCCGAATTTAGTTTTGGATAAAAGAAATTTTGTTTGATACCTTGAAGGGTGATCAAATGTTATAAATCCACACTTGAGCAAACTAGCATCGAAGCTTTCGGGATTTTGTTAAATGTAAATTCTCTTTTTGCTTACAGTTACAGTTACAGAGAAGGAATTCATCTCTCTTATTCTCTGTCAGCAAGTCTTTTACTATTTGGAGGGTTTTATCATCACAGTTAAGTTCAAAGTTCAGTTTGTCATCTAAATAGACACTTCCAATCTAAAAAGGCAAATCCAATACTGGTGAATTTTACATTACTTTGCAAAGTGTTAATGAGCATGAAGAGTGAGTGAAAAATAAATGATCAAACATTACAAAAAGGCTCCACTGACCTTCACGTCTGAAACCGGACTTTGCCTGTAAGAATAAATGAATGAAGCTATAATATTGAATTCAAAGAAGAAAAAAAACACATCAATATAAAATTGGGAGCGGACTAAGCACTGCCCTTAATACACTACAGCAGTGTATATATATATATATTAAATAATGTTAGCTCTTAACGTTTTGTCACATATTAAATAGTGTGTTTAGGCTCTCATTGTCATGATTCTTTTTGTCTGCTGCTCTTAGATTGTTCCTGTCCTGCCATATTCGTCTTAACTATTTTCTCAAGCACTATGAGAAAATTTTACTTCCCTTTTGGCCTGAAAGTACTCCAGCCAGTGACTAAAAAAATTTACTATTCTCACTCTCGAAACTAAGAAAAAAATCTTAGCTGAAGTTGAAAAGGGATGGAAGGAAACGGACATCTGCAACAATCTTAAATCTACCCTGTAGACGTACATCAAAAAGAGGAATAAAATTGAACAAGCTTCATCAAGTCAACCTGACAGAAAGCAACAGAGTTGTAAAAAAACATGAAGATTTGGAGAAAGCTCTCTTTGTTGTTTCCCCTTATCGTCTAGTACTTTCTCATGTTCGTCGAAACACTGATCCCTTACAAACTCTGTTGCACTAGCAAGTTTGACTAATGCGAGCAGCTCTGTATCTCCTAAAATCGAATCCACTTAAAAAGGATTAATTCCTTCTTTGAATTTACCAAATTTTCATATACTTTCTATCATGATCCCTCTTTTAAAACTAGATAATTTCTCTGGGTAGTTTCAAGCCTGAATCAATTGTTATGATAAGAGTGTCTAGACTATCTGTCTAGATCTAAGAAATCTTTGTCGTTGTACCTGAGGCTGCGGTAAGAAAAATGTGCAATTAGAATTAGAAGACAAACTCTTAGATATAGATAGAGGTCTACAGCTGAAACGGTGACTTCTCTTACAGGCTAGACCCCTACCACTACTAGCGGAGCATATACTTACCATTTTAATTATTGATCAACAGGAAACTTATCTAACAAGGATTAAACTAGGTCTAAATATCCTAATACTATTTTTCTCGAACGAGAAACAGCCAACACCCAACAGCAGAAAAGAAGTCCAGGTAATCACAAGATGACGTCACAGAACCAGGAAGTAGCTATCGGGTTTTGTTTTTAGACTAAACTTTCGGTTTCTGATGGAAACGAATCAAATTTTAATTTGAAACTCATTTTCAGTAATAGAATCTCTTATATTTCGTTTTATATAGGCTAAAGAAAGGATAAAAAATTGGATAATTTTTTTTACCCATTAAATATTTTTAGATATAAATCGCTCCCGCATAATCTCTTATAAAGCTTCGACAAAAAAATCTAGCTTTTTAGAATTCACCACTTGTCAACATCATTGAATCATCCCAGCTAGCAGACAAGATTACATTTTTTTCAGATATAGATACTTTACTTTGGACTTCACCAAACCCCTACAATCTTTTGTCTGAGTGATCAAGAAGATGCCTTTGTACGAAGGGCTCGGTGTTGGAGATGAGCCTAAGGTGATGATTTTCGATATCGGGGCTGCATACACAAAGTAAGTAACCTGGTGATCTTCTGACCCCAGCTCAGTTTGATTCAGTTGTGTATAGTAAAGCTTCTGGTTTTAAAATACTTCTTGCGACCAAAACTTCTACTGAAGTCAAATTCTTTAAACATAACAGATTTAGATGGTTCCAACATTAGAGTAGGTGTTTCAAAAGATTAAATGGATTTACTTGTGATAATATTGTAGTACACCTTTTCTCACATCTCTTGGGGATTCATTCGTTTGTGTGGTCTCACTAGTTTAGCTTTCAAGGTTTTGAGTGTAAAAGTCCATTCTAGGTATTTTAAGATACCGATCAGCTGATACCTGATACCAAAAGTCACGAGAGACAGTTGCAGTTCTTTAACACATTGATGATGAATATCACTTTAAAAAATAAGATCTTTAAGAGCTTAGCACTTAGTAGAGACTGATAGTGGAAAATGTAAACAAACTCGCAGTTGACCGTAATCACTGGAGAAACTTAAAATACCTAGACGTCTAATTGCGATGGTAATTTCCAGCTGGATAGTATCAACATAGTCTGATTAGTGGTTATATTTCACTTTTACCTCTCTGAATAGGTGTTAAGTCTAGGTCCGCCATCCTGACAATTGTGATCATATATGTCGTCATAATATGTATTCTTACATTATCAAAAAAATTTACTGAATTCCACAGCTTGTTTTTTATAAAAATTACCTTTTAATTTTTTTTATCTAACAACAGATGTGGATTAGCAGGAGAAACTGGACCTCGATGCATTATCCCAAGTAAGGTCAAGAACACAAGAAGATCTGAGGTAATGAGTTGTTCAAACCCTTTAAAAGGTTGTCAAAAATCATTCATAAGGGGGATAGGGTTATTCCATGACATAAATGATGAATCTTTAACTTCTAATCACATGCATGGTAAACTGATTTTAACACATTAGATTGTATAAAGTGAAGATAACATTTTTAACTGACTTAACTGTCTTTAAGAAGAATTGCACTCCACTTTGTTAAAAAAATGCCCTCCTACGTAAATAATTGTTTTGCATTGATTTAGTACATCTTTTACGTTGATCCAATTCAATCACCAATTTGTACAGGAAGTGAATGTGTGGGACTACAACAGTCAAGAAGAGTTGTATGAGAACCTGAAAGGACTGATTCACACTTTGATTTTTAAGTATGTCCCCTTTTCACATTGAGGGAATTTCCTCTGAAAACCTTTTTTTTTTTTAATTCATTAAAAAAAACTCTTTTTCTCATCAAATATGTCATTAGAAAAGTTAACTGGTCACAAAATCATGTTTATTCTTCTCAAAGAATCTTACAATTACAGTATGACTGCATGTTAATTTTAGATGGTGCCTGAATTTTTCTTGAAGATTGTATGATAATTTTACTCATAATTTTGATTGCTAGATACTATGTTTATTGGTTTTTCAACTTTTATTTTCGTTTTCAAGACACTTACTTTTGACTCCAAAAGACAGAAGAGTTGTTGTGATTGAATCTCTTCTTTGTCCATCTGTTTTTCGGGAAACTATTGCAAATGTGCTGTTCAAACATTTTGAGGTATGTCAGTCTGTTAGCCTTATATATATAAACATATAAATATGAGTAGCTATTTGTCTTTTAGAGCTGGAATAGGCATAATCTGCTGGATTGGTCAGGAACTGGTGTATTTTATTTTGAAATAAAAGAATATTATTTGTTGGTCAGTTGGTTGTTACCTGTTTCTGGCTATTTTTAATACATTTGAAGTCTTATCAGAGGCAGAGCTTTCTAGACAATGTAGTAATGCACTGCTACTCAGCAATGGACAAAGGGCTCACTCAAATAACAGTAATACCCAATCACATAATGCTGACATTGGGCTAATCATACACTCTTTGCATTTTCTTCTCAAATTCTTAGCCCCGGGCAATATAGTTGTTATACTGATTTTACGCTATGACTGAATGGGATTCTAACCACTGACCAACTGGTTACAATGTGAATACTCTACCTATTTGTCAACAGCACTTGTATGAATATAATTTGTTGAAAGTATAATTTATAAGATAATTGTACACAAATAAGTAGCTTAGTACTTGAAACTGTTAATTTTGTAAGTCTTTATTATCTAAAAATTGCAAAATCGTCTTTGGCTAAGAACATTTTAAGGTTTTATTGAACATCAAGTTGCCATTATTTTTATTACAACCATTGAATTTTTTTTTTTTCAAAATTTTGAATAGGTGGCTAATATGTATG
>JAUEKZ010174194.1:0-14348 GCA_031471865.1 Melibe leonina | reverse complement strand
AGGGATGATACAAGAGTTTTTGTCACATTTGTTGAGATGTAAGGTCTGATATATGAAATCTTTTTTAACTGAAAGTAAAGACTTTGGCACAACTGAGAAACAAAGCAAGACATATATAGAGAGCTAAAATGAACGTCCACTATCTGTCATAAGCAAGGCACAAAGAGATCTGTCTGACCACACGCACTATCTAAAGTGATTCCATCCAATATCATTACATAAGTGGAAATAATTCACCTTTTTCATACTTCAATAACCTTTGTTGTGCGCTTGTGCTGTGACCTGCCCATGAACTCATTACCTCTTTGTGCAACCCTGCTCCGTCACGGTAACATGCTAGCATCCCCTGCTTGTGACCTCACCGTGGATCATAATGTTTATTGTTGGTTTGCATTGGGGTCATTAAAAACATTGATTACCGTAAACCATACATATGGTTTGCTATGAACCCGATGAACAAGGATGAGGAAAGTTTTCATTGATGCTCTTGTTTATTAGAATTTATACATTTTTTCATTGATATAACCTTAAGTTTTGTTTGGATAAAAAATTAATACCTGAAAACTTAGTTTTTAAAAATGATTTAGTATTGTAAACACCTCTGTCAATACCACTGGATAAAACACTGCCTATCACTATCACGATTCAGCTGTTTGAGAGTAATGAGGTAGGAGTGGTTCCCTTTGATCATTCTAATTATCATTAACAATAAAAATAGTGAACAAGCAGTTAAAGTTGAAGGTTGCAAGTGAGTAGACTGGTAAATCTCGGTCCCCGCACTATAAGGGTTAATTATAAGAAAAATACAAACACACATTTAAAATAAAATACAGAGATGTACGTAGCAGAAATAGATCAACAAAACAAAAACAATTCGGTACCTACCTATGTCTCCTTCTCTCATGACCCTGGAGAAGCTGCGACACTTCTTGTAACAATGGGTTGGTGGAGAGAACACCAGCCTTCTTTTACCAACACTCTGGACATACATGAAGTTACTCTCAGCCAAGCTGTTTTGCTGTGAGCAGGAAAATGAAATATGAAAAATCAAATCATTATGTATCAATACGTTTTATTATCTATTCTCTCTGGATCTGACTGATTTCACAGGACACAACATCTCGAGAGCTGATCTTCTTGTACATCACTTTGTTTTGGTAAAAACACATTAGTTGTTCGTTTATCAAGTGATTAGTTTATAACTAAAAAGTACCAGATTAAGTCAGCAAAACTGGAAAATGATTAACCTTTCTTCTTTTTAAATCCCAAATTTCATCGAAATCACTCGATAAATCTTTCGTAAATTACAAAAACATCGTCCCAACTCTGGTCATATTAGATAGACTTAGATAGAGGCAGCCATGACGTAAATCGCCTCGTGCATTGTTGTGGAAATGTCCCATAGCTTATGGTTTTTTTAAATATATATATAATGGTCATCCAACCTGACCCATGGTTTAAAGTTGCATTACTTTTTTATTTATTTATGGATTTTCAAAATTCAAAAAGCATTTTACTCACAAGAGATAGCAGAGCTTTATTTTGATTATAGTTTTCGGTGCAAAATCTAAAAATAAGACTTTTTGTTGGCATTGCTAAAGACAGTCATGCTTAGAAACATTAAACATCACAGGCATGACTCTAGTCAACAGCCTGGACGAGAAAGCCCACGGAACCGCCGCGTACGTCCGAACCCCGTCATTATACGCAGAGTTCAGTTATTACACGCCAAACCTGCCAGGCATCCAAGTATCGTCTTTCCGATCTCTAACGTTTACAAGGCGCCAAAGATCAGATGGCCGATCGTCGACTGTCTCCCGAAACCGACTCACCCCTCTGTGATCTGGGTGACTTTAACATGGGGGTATCAAAGAGCCGCCGCGAACGGCCGCTGGCTTCATGACTGAATCGAAGCCAACGACCTCACCCTGATGTACGACCCCACGGAGAAGGGGACCTTCAAGGCTCCTTTCATGGAAGGGGAAACCAGCCAGGACCTGGCCCTGGTCAGCAGAGACGGCAATGGCCTCCTCCTCTCTGCACGACGAGAGGTGCTGTCTCTGATGCCCAGGTCCTTCCACCGGCTGGTTCACCTCTCGATTGGAACGTCCTTCCGGGGTCTCTGCGGCATACCCCTCCCCCGCTGGAACTTTCGTAAAGCAAACTGGGCCGGTTTCGCGAAGACAGTCGACGAGGGTGCCAGGCACTTTCGTCCCTCGGTCGACAACGTCCCTCGTTTCACCAAATTGATCCTGACCGCTGCCAAAAAGCACATACCGCGCGGCGTCCGCCGCGACTACGTCCCCTGTTGGACCGAGGAGACCGAAAAACTTCTCGAGGAGTATAATCTGAACGAAGATCTGGAGGTGGCGGATCGCCTTCTCTCCCAGCTGGCGGAGGGAAGGAAGGAGAGGTGGATCGAGACCGTCTCTGGCCTTGACTTCACTCACTCCTGTCGGCACGCGTGGCAACTCCTAAAAAATCTGGACCCGGAGAAGAAGAGACCTCGACCCACAGACGGCGTGACAGCGGAGGACGTCGAGAAGGATATTAAAAACAGGTGCACGCGAACCCCCGATCACGCCTTCGAAGCCACAGTCAGGAAAGCGTACAAGCAAATCGTGAGAAAGCTCGAACCCACGCCCCTGGCCGGGCCCGTCTCCGCGGGCGAGATGGAAACGGCCCTGCGGGACGCAAAGGCCGGGAAAGCGGCTGGAACAGACGGGATCTACCCGGACATGCTTAAAAACCTCGGTCCCATGGCAAAGAACTGGTTCAGACTCGCGCTCGCTGACGCCATAGTCACCGCGAGGATCCCCTCGCAGTGGAAACGGGCCAAAGTGATGGCGATCCTGAAGCCGCGGAAACCGAGCAACGACCCGTCATCGTACCGGCCCATTTCGTTGTTGAGCTGTCTGTTTAAGATCCTGGAAAGAATTCTGCTAACCCGCCTGGCGCCCCTATTGGAGCGCGCAGTCCCGGTGCGGTTTTCATAGACCTAACAGCTGCGTATCTACCTGGTAGTGCTGTGGCTGGGCAGTTGAAAATGACATGGTTCATGTCCTGTGTGGTGCTTGAACAGTCTGGGCAATTTTATAGCCCCAACGGTGTAAATTTGAGGCTGTTCTGCCCCGTCTTGATCTAATTCTGTTGCAGGTGGACCGTTGTTTCCTTGTAAGTGTTTTTATGGGGTTTATACACGATCTCTCCTAACTTCGACAGTTGGTGATACCAATAATTTTTCAATGCAGTGCCTGATCGAAGCTATTCCTTGCTGTTTTGTAGAGGGGTTTTCTTGATTTAAGGCACAGTATTTTGGGGGCTGCCTCTAATATTTGTGTTAGTGGTGTGTCTACTGTAGTGCTTGTTATTCTTTGGTGTTGTTTCTATGTATGTGGCGCTCATAACAGGTAGCCTTTGATATAGGAGTACTTTTCAATGTACCCGAGATAGTTCTCATTGTGTCGTTTAGTAATGTGTCCATTTTTTGGGTGTGTGATTATCTGGACCAGACTGGTGCACAATATTTAGCAACAGTGTAGCATAGGGTGATTGATGTTGTTCTTAGTATTGTTGGGGTTGTTCCAGCAAGTTTCCTTACTATTCCAATACGATTGCGAAAATTATTTGCAGTGTTTTCAAGGTGTTGTTTGTATGTAATGTCAGTGTTCTGTCAAGTGTCACTCCTACGTATTTAGGGTTAGGATCGTATGGGAGTGTTGAGTTGTTAGTGTGTATTTTCAGTTTGTTGGCTTCGTGGTTGTCAAGGTGAAAGAGCATGCTCACTGTTTTTGTGGTGTTCTTTTTCAAATACCATTTGTTAAAGTAGTTTGACAGATCTGCAGTGTCCTGACTGAGGACATTTTCTATGTCTGCTACATCTTTTGCTTGATATGCAATGGCGAAGTCATCTGCATACCCAAGTTATAAAGAGCATGTACTTGCCATGTCACTGATGTAGATGTTAAAAAGAGATGGTGATAATACCAAGCCCTTTGGTACACCATTATTAAAAGTTCTTAATTTGCTGGTTTTGTCTCCTCCTAGGCAGACAAGGTAGCTTCTTCTACCTGACATTTTGTTCTTCTACCTGACATTTTGTTCAGAGGCCGTAGTGTTTTTCAGCATGTGTTATATTTGGCCAGTTTGTATATGAGGCTGTCATGTCAGACTGTCATAAGCTGCAGACAGGGCGATAAAGACAGCACCATTTCCTTTCATATCCAGCTGCAATGTATGTAGTGAGAGCAAGGACTTGTTCAGTTGTATCTCAACCTGATCTGAAGCATACTTGCTCGTTTGGAATAAAGGGGTCCAGCAAGGGTGTTATTTGGGTCAGAATTATATGCTCAAGGATTTTGAAGAAGCACAATAGTAGAGAGATAGGGCAATAGCTGGTTGGATTATCAGCAGGTTTTCCTGATTTTAGGATTGCAAGAACTTTGGCTTCTTTCCATGTTTGTGGATATATTGATGTATCAATCATATCAGGGGGTGCTGATGAAATCTATGTCATAGCTTTTGAGCCGAAGTGCTTAATAATCATATCTGGATAGATTCCATCTATGCCTGCTGCCTTACTGACATTCATTTGTGTCATGGCAGCTTCATCTTCTCTCAGGAACACTTGTATTGATGAGAAACTTTCACATGGGTTGGAGTTGTACATGCGTTGGTAATCATGTCTTATTTCTTTCTCAAATTTGTGGTTTGGTTTGTGGGTGCTTCTTTGATCTCTTTGCAATTGTTTCCACATCAAATGGAGCCAAATTTGTTCAGCATTTGTCAGGATCAATTTTCATGAGGTTTCATGCCTGTCGACTAGAATGTTTTTTCCTGTGTCCTTCTGTGAGTGATTCAAGAAGTTCTGCTATGGTTTAGTCAAGGGTGTTCTCATATCATGTCTCAAAAAAGGTGATAAAGAGATGATTTACAGCAAAAACAATTCCCTCTCACATCACAAAGCAGGACTCATAAAGATGATGGCTATCACTATCACCCACATCAAACATTATGGGCTAGGGAAACCCAGGATATTCAGCCACCCTTTGTATACAAAAGTACTAAGTCCTTCTAGATAAGAAGTTACCCTGCAGTTAGGTACAATAATGTAAAAAATAGGGGATGACCATAAATCTGTACCGACAACAGGCAAGACCAAGGCTAAGCTAACAGATACAAAACAGCTGTGTGTGTATGCTTGTTAGGGAACACTAGAGAAAGTGCTGGAATGAGAAAGATGATAGGTAACGCCAAAAGAGAAGAATCAGAGGTAGTAGCACCCACCAACCACACGTTTAACGAAACGGTACAAGACGAAACTCTTTACAAGTTATAGAATTCATTGCGCGTTATGACCATAGTCAGTTGCTTCTTTCAGTTTAAAGTCAATCCACTGTACAATGCTATAAAAATTCCTTACTTGGACAGACAGAGATTGCAACAAAGGATCAGTGAGACCAATAATACATGGAAATTAGAAATGACGATGCAGTTTAAATATTTCTTCTGAAAAGAAGCAAATGTTGAATAATATATTTTACACTGTATTAGCATTGATGGTGGCAATCAGTCAACTATGAATGCGCTGTGGTAGTGATGCAGCACAGAGCCTGCGGGTATCAGGTTTAAATCCAGCACCTTTTTTTTTTCTTTTCTAAGGAAATTCACTCCAATTGCCTCAGCTCATACACATATAAATAATGCAGCATACTGTCTAGAGTGTCGCTGTGTCAATCATTTCCACTTGTCTGCTTCCCCAACTTCACACTGCAAAGAATAGAATATATGCTCTGGTTCTATGATGAACAACTTTTTTTTAACACAATGTAGTGTTCCTTACTCTATATGTATAATCAACATTTCAAAAAAACTATAAATACTGTTAAGAAATGTGTTTTACCATTGTATAAGATGGAGAGAGTTTTCCATCTATGTAGAAATAGTTTTTATATGTTTGAGCTGTGTTAGCTATGTAGTCTTGAGGTCTTGGGAATTCTTTCCTTAAAATGTGAGAGGACAAATAAGACACAGCAGTTCTGAAAAGTAGAACACAAAAAAAATATATGTAACAATCAAAACAAAAATTATTTGTTAACTCACTCACTATACACTGATACTGATAGAACCAATGTTATGTTGAAAAACAATCGTGCAACAAAACATTAATCCACAATTAACTTCGAATCCTCAAGCAGTTCTGATTATCCATAGTACTGTTATAACATGTGCATATTTAAAAAATTATAAAATTTAATGAGACAATAAACCATATTTTCGTACACCTACCCTGAGATATGAAATGAGTCGTCCTTCTCAAGCTGTTCAAGAACATGGTTGGATTTTAAATCCTCTACAGTCTTGATGAATGGACGATTGGTTCTGATCAAGACTGTGTGCCCATTTAACAAGATCTGATTCTTGCTAAGGACTTGTTGAAAACGTGCAAGGTTGAATTCTATATTTTGCTCCTGTAAAAATCAACATACATCATGTTAACATAGAGTTTGTCTTTGTAAAACTTCCCTATTGATTTGACAGTGATAGGGTTACAACTATATTTGTAACCAGGCCCAGAGTTTGGGCTATAGGTATATACTAACGATACAAATCAGTTGTAAAAAAAAAATTCACTATAACTCTATAAGAGGCTGGAAAACACAAGCTGAATAATTTCCAACAGTTATCAAAAAACTATTCAAACACAATGAGTTTGATGAAAGAAATATATTTTGTGCTAGTTTTAGACATGCTGGGAAACTAGATATCTGTTATCATGATTATGGTCTCCATATGCATCCATAAACAAGGATATACAGTATTCAAAATAAATTTACATTCTTCGTGTGATAATGCAAAAATCATCAAGAATGTGGCAATACGTATATATAATCAGAGACAGTCTACGTTAACGACACCCCGCACTTCCCGTGCTTTCGCGTATCTGGCCAATCGGTGAGCAACGGGAATTGAGGCGGTAGATGTAATGATCTCTCTCTTTCTCTCTCTCTTTCTTTCTCTCTACCTCTCTCTCTCTCCCTCTGTCTCTCTTTCTCTCTCTCCTTCTCTCTCTTTCTCTATCTCCCTCTCTCTCTTTCTCTCCCACTCTCTCTACTTCTCTCTCTCACCTCTCTCCCTCTGTCTCTCTGTCTCTCTCTCTTTCCTTCTCCCTTTTTTCTCTGTCTCTCTATCTCCCTCTCTTTCTCTCCCCCTCCCACTCTCTCTCTTCCCCTCTCTCTCTTTCTCTCTCTCTCTCTATCTCCCTCAAAGCAACCAGCAGGCCAATGTTGTTACCGCCGCAATCTACACATAGCTCAGCCGACACGCATACGCAGGCAAGCCTCGCGTGTTGTTCGCGTTGTCGCTGACAAGGCGGGCTGACTGCAGCAAGTACTGGGTCTCGTTAACGTAGACTGTCTCTGATATAATATATATATACATATATCATATACTTATGAGTATCACGACTTGCTTTTGGCCAACACAACTCTCATTTTCACGTCTGGAAAAGAAAGCACCAAAATCAACACTTCACTAGGAATACAACAGGGAGACAGTCTGAGCCCAATCCTATTCATTATTTACTTAGAAGCAGCACTAAAAACACTCAGACCAAAACTGACAATAGAATTCATTTACGCAGACAACGTCGACATCATTTTCCGCTCCCAAGAAGACATAAAGAAATATATCCCAGTGAGTCATCTCAAACACATGGAATCTGAAAGTTGACGAATCAAAAACAGAAGTAACAACAATAGACAGACAAGAAGAGGACTGGAAAAGTGTAAGAAAACTAGGGAACTTAATAAATGAAATTGAGGACATCAAAAGAAGGAAAATCTTGGCACAAAATGCATTTTGATCTTTACATCAATATGAAAGAGGGACTTTATAGGCAAGCAAAGAAAGATAGAATTGTACGAAGCACTTGTGCTCCCTTCTGTATAATTGTGGAACATGGGGCCTCACAAGGTGAATTTAGAAAGTCTTAATGTGCTCTACAAAAAACAGCTAAGAAACATGATAGGTGTGATATGGCCAGATAAGATTAGCAACCAAGACTTCAGCTCCGGGAAGAAATATAGGGGAAGAACGCCCGTCCCTACCAACAACATTAAATGCTGATCTGAAGAGATACCACCACCTGCTTCAGTCAGCAAAAGAGAGCTTGTATCTTCACAACTTAAAACACTAATATCATAAAAAATTCAGGATGAATCATAATTTACTCGCCCTTAAAACATTAGCACAAGACAGAGACACGTGGAAGAACATAACCAAATGGATCAAAAAGGCAGAAGACATGCTGACAGCTGCACAGTTCACGGCAAGCGTCCACTTACACTGAATCTGCGTTATACCGCTAAGTCTTGGGAATGTACAAATTTGGTGGTATAACGAGAATGGCAGAAAATGAAAGTAGCATGTACAGTGGGGTATGGCGATATGGTAAGAAACGTGAAAGAACTCACTGTTTGCAGGTCTATATTATAGGGAAGTGTTCTCAACTCATATCTATTGACTGACCCACTGGCAAATGGAGTGAAGTATTTAGAGAGTGTTTGAGGAGTGTTTTATCTGATCAGTTTGGAAGTGACAAAATTTTAGGCTGGTGTTATAACCAGAATTAAAATTAAAATTTACAGTTTGCAAGTCATTATTGTAATAGATGAAGTTTTTGATTATGGTGGTATAACAAAGGTTTTATTGTTTTTATGTAGTGGCCGGTGCGTTCCACACTGGTAGTATGAGTATGTGAGAATGGCCCTATAATGGGTGGCAGTGTATGAGTGTATGTAGAGATGTGCTGCACTCTTTTAATTTGCACCATGAGGATCAATAAAGTACATTTCATTGCAGCAACCTCAGGCCCTGAGTGACGTGCAAAGCAGCAAGTGCTGGTAAAAATCTGTACAGTATGCATGATAGATACAAAACGGTATTACAGCTTCCAATAATACGAGACAAAATGCTGATAAGTTCCTGACTTTTGATAGGAAACTGGAGCCTTCCGATATCTTTCTTTCATGTTTAACTATTTCATAGTCATAGATAAGGTCAGAATAGAAATAACACCATGTACATTTTATTTCTTCTATGACAACAACAAAAAATAAAGCAAAAACTATAAAATAGAAACTGCAATGTACAGTACCTTCAGCAGTAATGGATGATTGAAATTTTCCTCCTTCAAATCAGAGAGGAATCCGGACACTTTCTTGCAAGTTCCACACTTTATTACTTCTTGTTTGAAAAGAGGATTCCCAAGTAAACAGGCATCTACGTCATGGCTTGTGACTAAATTGTAAGAGATTTGCGAAAGTAAGAAAAGTAACTTTCAATCATATCAGAAGCATCAAACACTGAAGAAATTTTTATTGCAGTGTGACGACAGACAACCATACAATGAACACTTTGTTTGTGTAAAAAATTTTTTTGTTTTTACATAAGATATATGATAAAATTCTCTTATTTTGGGGTAGATAAATAAATGGATTAAAAACTTGTTTCATTTTTCAACTATCTCACTGGTGATGCTCGCCAAACAAAAATAAAACCTCAGGCTGTCCCTGCGGACAATCGCAGCGCTTTTTTAACGAAAAATATTCAGATTTTGCGTATTTTCAGCCGCAGCGCATATTAAAATACACGAAATCATACTGGTTGGCAAGTCTGTTATGGACACCGGTGTGACCAAACTCCGTCTGAGATCAATGAATTTATTTGTTTACATTGATAGACGGAGTTACAAAAAAGTATACGAATATTTCAAAAAGACCACTCCTCCGTGAATAACGCTTCAATTAAAGTCATTTTCAAACCCTCAGATTAGTGCTTCATTCTTCATCTATAATTTTGGGGAAACCACAATACAAGCTACAAGTGTCAAACTATATCTTTATGAATGCAATAGCTACCGTTTAAATAATTGTTTGAGGCAGGGTCAAAGATGACAGTAAGCCACAGATCATCACCTCTCACACTTGTCATACCCAAAGGTTGAGCAATTATTCAGTATCTAAAATTACATAGACGCCTAGTAGATTGGATCAGACTTAGAAAGCTAGCTTAGGTCTCTATCAATCTCAGTAAATAGATCAGACTTACTAGGAAACTTTCCCTCAATCTTGAAACTTGTACTGCTCCATCTCAACATTTGGAGTGCGAAAAAGTACCAGTCAAGTTTGGAATAATCATAACTTGGTGCCCGGGAGGAAAGAGAACCGATGTAAACATTGAAGATGTCGGCAGTCTGCTCTGGAGAAAGAATTGCTGCAACTAAAAATATGAAAAATATGACCGACATCCATTTCAATAAAAATAGGCAGAAAGAAAAAACATTTGCTTTCACAGAGCTTGCTTTTTTCTCCTCAATATTCTTTTCCATATGGCAACTTTCGTTACGAAATTCCTCTTCAATTAAAGCAGCAAGCTGCTTCAGCGATAGTTCAGATGTTGTAACATTTTGGAAGTCTGCAATGAGAGTTTCAATGGATCCTAGTACGGGCAGTTTTGCTGGTACACTTGCCATTTTCTAAATACAATTTGAAAAGATCACTGTGTCGAGAAGCAAAACAACGGTCTACACAACGGTCGTCGTATATTGCCAAGAGACAGATTGCAGATGAGATGATCGATTCAAGGCTCAGGTGTCAACAACGTAACAACTTTGAACGAAGTGACGGAAGTGATTATTATTCTCATTCTTGTCTGAATAAATCGGACCCAGTTGTTCGAACAATTATGCTCAGGAATTTCGTCAGCTGAACTGCTATTATATTAGCGATAAACCTTTTTGTGCCGAGGTGGGTGACACGGTGTAGATTCAACAAAAACATTGACAGATCGCCGCTTTGGATTATCAAATAGACACTATCCAGTACGAGTAGTTGATGTTTTGGTTTATTAAAATTATTTTCTAATCAAGAGAAGTAAATTATTGGTTAACAACGGTCTGGTCTTTGGCGGTCTCTTCTAAGTTGAGTGTTTTATAACCTAAGTTTTCAAGAAACTTAGTAGAAAGGTAGAAGGCCTTCACATCTATATCTAAGTAGGTATTTTTTAACAATGCCTACTAAACAATTTCAAAATTGTCACACTTCTAAATATGACAATAAAATACTTTGGAATGTGATAGCCCATCCATAGATCATATAAGATTTCATTGGCAATTGAATCTTGCCTAATCTGGACACAGACAACACCCGCTTTGAGAGCAAGAGAGACGTCTACCGCACAATATAATTTTCATTTACATACTGTATAATATCGTTACGGTAGTGAAATTTTAGATTTCTTTGTATTTCTGTATCAGGATTCAAAAGAAGAAGTGAGAAGCAGTACTACTAAATATCGGAATCCACCGAAATCCACCGAAGTCCACCCGCTAAATACCGAAACCCACGGTACTAAATACCGGAACCCCCTATCTATATCCCTTTCGGTATTTAGTAGATGGATATGGGGGAATACCGGTATTTAGTAGTAGGTGGATTTCGGTGGATTCCTCCAGTTAGTACAAAAATGAAAATACAGTGCAATATCCACTATACGTGCTCCAAGCGCTTTACCTTACAAGGTGTCCCTGGCCAACAGAAACATTCAACATACAGGAGGCGACATGCTGCTTGTATATGGGCCTTTTATTCGCACAGGGAAAACACTGTTCATGGCCAGTTATCTACTCATTTTACATCTGAGTAGGGTGAGCAAATGTGAGTTAATAGCCTCAGCCTCAGCTTTGCGGCGTCAGATGACGGATTTGAACCATGGACCTTTCAGTCCCAAGACGAAATTGCCTACCACTACTCACTGGGCTACAGAGCCGCACAAAGGTAGCAGTAGTAGTAGTAGGTCGATGGATGCAGGGGAGATTCCAATATATAGTAGGTGTATTTTGGTATTTCGTAGGTGGATTTGGGTAATTTTGGTATTTAGTGGGTGGATTTATTTGGGGGGGGGGGGGGGTCGGTGTGTCATTGGTGAATTTCGATGAATTTGAATATTCAGTAATTGTTTCAATAACTGTTGAATCATTGGGACAACTGTTCGAATATTTGTATCACGTAACAAACACCTTTTGTGAAACTGTATTAGTTCATTTGTGACAGCATGAAACAGTTTTTCAACATACTGTATTCGTTTCGGCGTAGAGTTTGTTAATAATAACAAACACAGTGACCAGTCACTTGTTAACCCCTTTCACTGCGGGCTCCAATTCTAACCAAACAGAGTGTGGAAAATCTTGAGAAAATAACGTGTTATTATACCTGATACAAAATATTTCAGTGAGCTGACATAAGCCAAAAGCCTAGAAATTCAGTCCACTGAAACCTGATTTATCTGGAATACGAACAAGCAAATCTTTAAAGAGTTTGATATCTAGTTAGCCACTTAAAAAATAAGTTAAGTTATGAAACGGTTAAGAAATAACCTTAGCATTGAAAGGGTTCAAGATGGTCTTGTGACTGAAATGTAGGAAACAATATAGGAAAAGAGTACATCTACACAAAAACGAAATGAATTAAACTCTCGACCTAGTAATACTGTGTGGCGTTGGTCGCCGAATAGTTTGCACGTCTCATTCTTACTCTTACTTCTTAGTAGTAGTCTTAGACTAAATCTAAGGAACATTGGCCGCGTTTGATGAAAGTATATAAAGGTGACGTGGCGTATTCTGTTTCGGGCACCTCGTCATTTTGGGGAAGAGGGGAGCGGGGGAGTGAGAAAGAGAGTGATGTATATATATATATATATATATATATATTCATGTTTGATCCTTATACAGATTATGGATATATCATTTATATATGTGCGTGTGTGTAAGCTGGTGCGTATGTGTGTGTGTGTGTTTGATTGTGTATGCGTGTGTGTGTGTGTGTAATTGATATGTTTGATCCGTGTTTACCTCTGTATACATTGAACTGTGCGTATGTGTCTTCTTCTTCTTCTTCTTCTTCCAATTAACTGTCTGACTCGGCTGGGCCGAGTAATACTGCCAGCGCCATTTCAACGTGGTCGATTACAGACCTCTTAAACTCTTAAAGCGTTTTTGATTTTTTTTTCTCGTTTTTTTTTTAAATTGAAAGCAATAATTCATTGGGTCTTTCTTAAAGTTATATGATGAAGCGTATTTTTAATGGTTTCGATATTGTTAATGAGTTTTGCGGTTGTTGGCAAGCTGTTCTATAACCTTATAGTTATAGTTATAGTCTAGTGCTAGGAAAGTAGGAATGAAGATGGCTATCAATATTAAACATCTCATAGCCTGATTGCCTAGTTTGTCTCTGACTCAAACTCCGTTGATATTGGTCAATTGGGATTTCTATAAGTCTGTTTAGCCCTTTGTAAAATATTGTTATCTTAGTTCTGGCTCTCTCCTCTTGGAGCGGTAATCACCATAAGTTCTTCATATTGATATGAATTGCACATGTAGAGAAGGAGTAATTATTAGTTACTTATCGAGCAGCATTCTTTTGCACTCTATCAAGTTTTTCTATTTGATGTTTACAATTTTGTCGTGAATAAAGTATGTTTCCTGTATTGGGTTTAATTTGTTTGTTATTTTTAGTGTGTGTTTGTGTGCGTGTGTGTGTGTGTGTGTTGGACAAAAAAAAAGAGAGAGAGAGAGAGAGAGTATGTCAACACTAGTAATTTGAGAGAAATGGGGGTGGCACAGACGGAGATAGTGCGAGGAAAAGGGGAAAGGGAGAGGGAGAAGGAGGCGGTGCAAGGGAGGGATATATTTTTTGAATTGTAAATTTAATATCTTCGTCATCTTTTTTGAGAGATGATACTTTTTTTTCATTGTAAATCATCTCTTCGTGCAATATCCCTGGCAGGGTCAAAGTCTGGCTTTTCTTTTAACAAGCTTATCATTTTAGTTACCCCTTACATGACCCCAGCAATTGATCGCACCCTAAAACTCTCCAGCTGTCATCATCTCTCTTTATCCAGATCCAGTAGCTTGCTTTCTCGACCGTCTCCTGAAGGGATTCTAACAACCTATTATCCTCCCTTGTCCCGAGCCCTACCATACAAATACCCCATGTTGACTAGAAATGCATTATGCTGTCGAACTCTAATTAGAAGAAGAAGAAGAAGAAGAAATCCTTCACAGTGAGACAAATATCCCGATTTTGATGTTTTCATTTTTTTGTTGTTGTTGAAGATTGGTCAAAACTATTAAACGTCATAGTGTTGGTGTGGAAATCTTACTCCTCGAAGTGGCAAAGTATAACAGGTTGGTTTCAAAACCCCAATACGCCCCAAAACTTGCCCCCGTCTAGTAGTAGCAAAGAGGGAAAAAACGAGTTATGAGTCAGAAATGTTAGATTTCTTCGGAA
>JAUEKZ010174106.1:12500-14352 GCA_031471865.1 Melibe leonina | reverse complement strand
AGAGAGGGGGGGGGGAACTATCGTCATTTTAAGAAAGCGATAATAATTTGGGTGGTAAGGACACAAACTTATTCCACTTTCGTTGTGCAACTTTTCCGATTACATTCACATCGTCTCTGGTTGAGAATATCATTCGCGTACTTGCTTTTTCAAGAGTGCTTTTATAATTAAATATCAAATCCACCAGCACTACTACTACTACCACCACCACCACTACTACTGCTGCTACTACTACTACTACTACTACTACTATAACTACTACTGTTCTACAACTCCTTCTCCTTCTTCTCCTGCTACTACAACAACTACCACTACTTCTACTCTTTCTCCTCATCCTCTTACAACAACAACAACAACAACTACTACTACTTCTACCATCGAAGAAGCTTCTATTGAGACATCAAATTCTGCCGGCCTATTAGGATTCAGACAAGTCAAGTAAGCCAATCAGAGTTTTTTCCCCTCCTGGCTACAATGGCTGCTGGTCATGTGACACTGCTACAGCGGCCATGACAGGACGACTCTATCCGTGCCAAGTGCCCAGGGAATGAAGGAAAGAAGAAAGAAAGGATGGAAGAGTACCACACTGTGGAACTCACTACCCACGGGCTGTTTCTCTGCGTCATTTGTCGAACTATGTCAAGCGGAAAATCTGTATCACTTTCTTGGATGAAAAAAACCCCCCAACAAAAACAACATAAAATCCCAAATGTTTTATTTCCTTCTTCTCACGGCCTCCTGGTTTTGACAACGTAGCTTGCCCCCCCTTCCCCCTCTGTGCTTTCTTACTCCACCCATTCTTCCTTTCTTTCTTTTCTAATTTTTTTATTATTAGATTTGGTCACAATGGATGTTTTTCTGTCCAAAAACTATTGATGAATTGTCTGTCTGTGCTGACGTATTTTTTGAAACTCTATTATTATAATTTTTTTATTGTCAATTTTGGGATTGCGAAGCGTTTTGGTTGCCGGAAGTGTAGTAAGGAAAGGAGTTGAATTAAAAAGAATATTCTGTGCAGAGACAAAACAAATCCACAGAAAGCAAATAGATGTGGGCGCTTATATGATCAGAACAATTGCAAGCGCCCTAAAACTATCAATAAACAATAAACAAAAAGCAGAAACATGGAAATATTCAAAAGGGTCCAGAAGAGGGTTCGGATTTGGGACTTGCCACGGCACTCATTATATGTTCATCAGTATCAGACTACAAGCTTATGGCAATCCGTACAAAAGAAAGAGTATAAAAAAGAAATAAAGAAAGCCTGGTACGGCGTGTGTCTATAATGATACTATTTATTAATGATGGCAGTATATCATCATCATGTGTACAAGCAGGGTCCAGATTTCCGCCTGGACCCATGACCCATGACCCACGACCCACGACAGACAGACAGACACTCTCACTGCCACTCCAACCAGCTGCAGGGCTCTACGATCGCACCAGTCAGCAAGGCTTTTCTCTACGGTTATTTACGGTTATTTACGGCGCTCGCCACTCCATACTAGATGAGGTGTCGGTGCATAACCACCCCCCACAACAAGGGACAACCATGCATCAAATTATACACACGCCGCCTGGTCGTACTCCTGCTCTAATCCTACTCTCCGTGACGAGAATAGTACCAAGTAAAACCTTCCCGAAAAACAAATAGCAAAGAACGACAATCTTTCAGAAAATAGAGATGGTTTATTACCTCCCCTCTTCAAACCCCAAGAGAGACCAACGTCCAGCCTCCCAATGAAGGGTTTTTTCCGCACACTCCAACACGCATTATGTTGTGATCAATTTGGTAGCGGAACTTTTTTTGTTTTTTGTTTTTTTGTTTTTTTTGTTTTTGGTTTTGATTTTG
>JAUEKZ010174106.1:0-10000 GCA_031471865.1 Melibe leonina | reverse complement strand
ATATAGGGAGCCAAGCGAGTGAAACACTATCATTCGATTACCACAATTGTCCACCATCTTGGCTCTTCTAATGCATGCATGCAATACATGTACGTAAAAAAATGACCATAATTGACGCCATTTTGTATCTCCTAGGTCGGACCGTCACGTGACGAAACAATAAGGTCTAATTCTTCTAATGTCTTCGGGAAAAAATTACCACAACAGTATCATAATAGCTGAAATAACCTTTAAGACCACGACATGAAAATGAAAGGGAAATAACAAACACACAAACACACAGAATGTTTATATTTGAGACATGTTTATTGCAGAAAAAAAAAGCACCGGCTGTTGCATGGAAGTAGTCATACTATGATTAAAGAATGGGACAATATTAACCCTTTCACAGCGAGGTCTGATTGTAACCCAACTGCAATATATGCAAAATCTTATGCCAGATAAATCAGATTTCAATGAACTGACATATGCCAAAAGCCTGAAATCTGATTTATCCGGTTTAAGAACAGGCAATTGTTGAAGATTTTGGTGTCCTTAGCATTGAAAGAGCTAATTGATTTTATTTTAAGAGAAAGAAAAATTTAAATGTTTATTCATCCTCAGACGCATAAAGGATCAAATACATCAAAAGACATAATCAGTGTCTTCTTTACCTGTAGATGTATAGGGGAAGAGAGACCTTTAAAAGCAGCAGATGGTATTGCTAGCATGTGTCATATCTTGCACTAATTAAGATCATATTATAGCTACCCACAAATGCATAGAATCTCTAGGTAAAAACAGCCGGGTCTAACCTTAGTACATATTGATATTTACTTTATTTGCATCCTGGATCTATTTCTTTATTCCAGTCGAAGTCTGCAATAAAGTATTTTTTTTCTAACAAAAAAAAAAAACCCCAACAAAACAACAAAAATCATGCTAAAGCCTTTTTTCCTTCTTTGATTCCTTGGCTTTTGAAATTCTACTGAAAGTGAAAGACAATTTTAAACGAATTCATTTCAATAACATAACAGGAGTGTTCTTAATGAATGATATTCAATTCTAGAATAGAAAGAATGATTTGAATAGGCAAAATGTTGAATATGGTATAATAAAAAGGTAAAAAAAAAGATTACGAGGAAGAAGAATAACTAACATGCATCATTCAAATTCATGAAAACAAAGGCTGTGTACTTTCGACACACATGGCGTAGTTATATGAATGAATGCAGAACTGTGTATGAATGATAATAATAATGATGATAATAACAACAATGAAAATAACAATAACATTAAACCTGATAAGGATGAAGGATGGGTAAAAGCGTCGTGTCTCATTTAATCATTCTTTTACAAACCATTCATCCGTGAGTCTCTGTCATCATTACCGTAACAAATAGACTCTCTCTTTCTCTGTGTCTCTGTCTGTCTCTCTTTTTGTGTACCTCTGTCTCTCTACCTACCCCTCTCTCTGTCTCTCTCTCTTTCTCTCTCTCTTTCTCTCTCTCTCTCTGTGTCTCTCTTTCTCTCTCTCTCTCTGTGTCTCTCTTTCTCTCTCTCTCTCTCTGTGTCTCTCTGTGTCTCTCTGTCTCTCTCTCTCTCTCTCTCTCTCTCTCTCTCTCTCTATGCGCGTGTGTGTCTCTTTCTCTTATCCCCAGTTCTCTCAAACCGTTCTCATTCTCCCGTCTCGTTCTCTATCTCTCATTTCCCACCGATACCTTTTTCGCCCCTTTATCTCCCTCAATCACTCTCTTATTTTCCCCTTATTTATCCATCAAATATCTCTGCATAGCACAGCTTGAAATATTATAATCCACCCTCCTCTCTGTTGATTCCCCTCTATCTCCACTTCTCGATTTCCTCCGCTCTATGCATCATCACAAGGTCTTCTTTTCATATGGAATAATTTCTTATTTTTCTCACTCCTTCATCCTCTCATTCAAAAACCCATCCCTATCATCATTTTCTATTTCCTTCATTCCTTCATTCTTCCATTCCATTACAATATTGCACGTTGTACTTCTTCCTTCTCCTCCTCTTCCTCTTTTCTCCTCCTCCTCATCATAATTATAATTAGTATTCCAATATATTCACTTAAAATATCACTTTCATAGTCCGTAATTCAAATTTATGGAAGAGAAAAAGGCGAAATAATAATAATATTAATAATTTTCATTGTATTGCTTAATCAATATTGCAGTTTGGCAAACATGAAAGAGAAATTGTTTGATACTAACGTTAAAGGCGTAAAAACAAGAGTAGAAAAATCAAAATCTCTTCGTTGTATAATGGATAAAAAATATAAAGATAACAATTAAAAATATATTTTCATTATAGAAAGATGATAATATAAATGTCACAATGCTTATATGATTGCACTTGGAATTCATGTTACGCACTTTAATCTCATGCATTTTAGATTTGGTACAAAATATACGTTATTTTAAAGGCAACAGGAGTTAAGAGACCACTTTGGTTTTTTCTTCACAAACATCACTTACGGATTTTTGTTAATGGAAAGGCGTAATAAAAATGTCCTTGGAAAATGATCATGATATAATATGGGGTAGGTTCCAGAAATTTAACATATCGGCATGATCCATTATCTGGAGGGCAAGTAACATTTCACAACGCACCAAGATTCGACTTTTTAATTCAAATATGGATGCAAAACTTGAAAAACAACCAAAACTGTACTAAATAAAGTCCAGACTTTCATTAACAGTTATGTGTGGAAAATTTTGAAAATAAATTGGCAGGAAAGGATAAGTAATGAGGTGTTGTGGGCAAGGACTGGCCAAGAAAATATAGAGATAGAAATAGGACTTCAGGAGATGGCGATGGATAGGGCACACTCAGAAAGGCCAGCCGGTAACATCGCAAGGCAGTCGCTGAGCTGGAGTCCACAGGGAGCGCGATACAGGGGTAGACCACGGGAGACATGGCGGAGATGTGTGGAAGGAAATGGACATGGAAGGGATAGAACTCAACTGGAAAGAGTTAGGAAAGATGGACCAGGATAGAATTAAATGGAAGGAGCTTGTCTGTGGCCTATACCCTGCCAGGGGTGGAAGGCTATGATGATGATGATGATGATGATGATGATGATGATGATGATGAGATATTATAGAATGTAATAAAGGCGCATTGACAGCATTAATAAGGAAATGCACACTGGCAGTAATAATCGGTCGCAGTAATACTAGTCAGTCAGTTAATTAAAAGAGGAAGAAGAAAAATAATGATAATAATATTAATAATAATGATAACAATAATAATAAGAGGAATAGTTGTTAAAATTCATCATTATCAAACACTAAAAAATAGGGAATGTCTGACATTATAATATCTTTAGCAGTGACATAAGGAATGAATGTCATATTGATATTTCATTAGCACGGATAAAATGTAGATTGTCTGTTATAGAAATAGTTTACCAAGGACTGATATGAGGAATTTCTGTCATAATAATATATTCATGTAGGACTGAATATTAGGAATGTCTGTCGTGATAATATTAACAAGTACAGATATAAGGAATGTCTGTTATAATACTATTAACAAGTACAGATATAAGGAATGTCTGTTATAATACTATTAACAAATATTTATATATGAAATGTTTGCATTAACCCTTTCACAGCGAGGTATGATTCTAACCTATCTGAAGTATACAAAATCTTTAAAATGATTTTAAGTGAACTGACATAATATATCGTAATGGTGTTACCATGAACTGGTATGGGGGAATGTCTGTTATGATATCATGAAGCATTGATATAATGAATGTTTGTGGTAATGGCGACAAAAGTCAGTTCACTGAAACCTGATTTATCTGGTATAGGAACAGGCAAATCCTAAAGATTTAGCTACCCTTAGCACTGGAAGGGGTAATGGTATTATCAGGTACTGATATAAGGAATGTCGGTCAAAATATTTTTTTATGAAACAATGAATACAATGTATTTCAAAGCAGTCTAGAATTCCTTATTACAAAAAGGGTATATAACTGCGTCTATAAAATATTCTAACAATTTTGATTTTTCGCAAAAATTATTGCATTATTTAGTCATATCGTGGAATTTATGAGAACAGTTCTACGTAGTTTTCACACATTTCAAAAAGTTAGACATGAGTAACGGGAGGTCTGCTTGGGCATTGGGGGTAAGGACTACCCATCGCCTTATTGTGACTAGGGTAGATTGACGTGTTCCTCGACACTATCTCTTTGGTCTCTCCCAGGTAAGGACTACCCATCGCCTTATTGTGACTAGGGTAGATTGACGTGTTCCTCGACACTATCTCTTTGGTCTCTCCCAGGTAAGCTACCACGCCTTCAGAAGCTGCACAACCCGCAATACCTAATCCCAAAGGAGGAGTGGTATTATCATTTCGCTTTAATCCCTCACGACTGGTGTCATAGTTGTTAATCATCATCCTCCGATCGTCCCTCTCCAGTTTGGTTTTGTAAGCCCCCTCTATGACTACCACACTGTCGTCTTCCACGGTAGTGCTAAAATTGTCCAAAAAATTACCATTGTTGTGTGGGGATTTATTTCGTTCAATAGTTATATTCTTAAGCGCAGGTTTTTTATCGTGTGTTGTGGCCCTACTGTCTACCACCATCCGGTTACTGGAGTTGTCGGTGTACACAGAATGGAAACTTGTGCATTCTAGAGGTTTGGAGTCTTCATCGTCTGAATGTTGGTGCTGCTGCTGCTGCTGGTGGTGGTGGTCTTGGCGGTGGCTGTTGCTGTTGTTGCTGCCGCTGTTGCTGCCACTTCCTGGGTTTGGGCATACTCGATGGCAGCAGTGGCAAGGGGATGAGGACGGGCTTGTGGTCATCTCCTCACCATCCACTCCGCCCTTCTTCTGCTTCACACGCCTGTTCTGGAACCATATCTTCACCTGTTTCTCGGATAGGTTCAATTTGCTGGCAATCTCGATCCTGCGGAGACGCGAGAGATACATGTTGGCACCGAATGACCTCTCTAGCTCTAGCAACTGGGTGCTAGTGAAGGCGGTGCGCATGCGCTTCGATGAGGGCAAGTCATCGGATGGTCCGTTCACACCTAAAAAAAGAAAAAAAAAGAAAAAAAAGGATACGAATGAGTATGAAATATGATTATGATTTTTTTTTCAAAAAGATAAAGATGAGTAACAGCAATAGATTATATGCGTTGAGGAAGGATACTCGTAACAATGACTGCACTGTACTAACACACATAATTGTGTGATGGGGTTATTGGGAGAGGGGGGGGGGTGAACTCACTCATTTGCTTGCGGTCATGTGGTCATTAGGACATCACACGCGTACAGTCTATAACCATTATTATTGTTATCATTAATTCAAAACCCTTTAAATTTCAAGCGCCGATAATCCGATTTGTCCAGTCTATACTATTAACTAAAAGAAAACACTTATTAATTCTGAGCATGAAGATAATGACATAGAAGGTGCCATAGCTGGTTCCCGAATTCGATCCCCGCTCTGGTCAATTTTATGTTTTGCTGTTTTTTCATTCTTCTGCTTTCTTTAGCTTTGTCTCGTTTCTGCGCTGCATATTTTTTCAAGTTTGAATCTTTTCTTTTTTATCTCTCAATTAATAACCATTAAGATTTCATTACTACGTGTTCGTTAAGTATCATCGCTAATGCAATTGTTTTAATTATAATTCTTGTTATTATTTACAGTACTGTATTGTTAGGTTAGTAATATCATGGTGTTAGAATCGCTGTTGTCAAGTTTATTTTCATCGTCATTACCATTATTATTGTAATCATCATTACTATCATCATAATGATAATAATGATAGTAATTGGCATTATTATCATTATCATAATTAGTATTGTAATTATCAATATTGATATAAATATCATTGACATTATTACTATCTGTATCTCTTATAGTTGTGGTGGTAAAGGTGGTGGTGATGGTAGTTTTAGAAGTTATCATATTATAGACACATTCTTCACATTGAGTTGCTATGCCAATGTCATTCTTTTTCTAAGACTACTGATTTCAATCACTCGTATTTTCCGTGTTTATTTGTGTGTGCCAGAACATTAACTTGTCTAGCTACACCTTTCATATGACTTCCGTTGGGTGAAAAAAAATGTATTTGAATAGACAAAAAAACCCCCAAAAACCCCAAAACCAGCAACAAAAAGAAAAACTACCCCTTCCCCCCCAAAAAAACCCCAACAACAACGAACAAACAAAATACCCCCCCTCCAAAAAAAAACCACACACAAAAAAAAAACACAAAACAAAACCATCATCAATAACAAAAAAACCCAACAAATTAGACATAGAGCATTATAGTCATAGCACGGGAGTGGAAGGTAATGATCATCTGGCATTTTAAAAACCATTTCGTACCATATGTCTCGTTAGACTATAGGTTGTCGGTGAGTTGGACAAAATGAAGGAGCCTGGTGTATTTGTTTAATGGGAAATAATTGATAAAGGCCATGCGGTAGGGTGGACTTCTAGGATGTATATTACAGAACAGTTCCTCGAGACATCTCTTTTTAACTCATTGAAATTATCAAATAGAATTCAATTTCAGTGAACCCTTTTACAGGGAGGTCTGATTCTAACCCAAATGATATTACGCAAAATATTGTAAATGTATTGTAAACCCTAACTGGCAAAGTTTAAAATCTTGTTGTCCTTAGCAGTCAACGAGTTAATGTATGCAATTCCATAGTATATCACGACTTACTTCCTTCTGAGCTCCTCTGTCTTTTCATGCCTTTGTCCGTGTCCTCTGCGGAGGATTTCATCACGATAGTGTCTGAGTCAGACCCTCGCGGTGCTCCCATACTGGACAGAAGGTCAAGGCTTTTGCTTCCGGTGACTTGTGTGATGGCGGAGGAGAAGGTCGTGGGTGGCATGAGGGTCGGGGGAGAGATATTTCCCATGGCAGATAGACGCTGGGCTGCCGGAAACATGACCGATGGTGTTGTCGAGTGCGGGAATGTCTGAGAGGAAGCGAATCGCTGTGCTGCTGCTGCCGCTGCTGCCGCTGCTGCGAGTCCGTGTGGGGTCAAAGGTGAAGAAGGGTTGGGTACGTGGACACACAGGGGGCAGCACAGTGCGCCCAGGATGTCTGACTGGTGTCTGGAGTAACAGGCGATGCCGGGAGAAGGAATATGTTGGTGGACAGAGGTCAGCGGGTAGGAGGGCACGTGGTGACCCCCGCCGGTGTACAGTATTTCCGGTTTGCCGCTGTGTTTTGGGGAATGTGTCGGACTCCGATTTTGGGGCGGGGAATCATTACGTCTGGTTGGGGACGGGTTCTTCACGATGAGCGACTCCACGTAGAAAGAGCGTGACATGGCTGTGATTTTTTGTTTTGTTTTAATTTCGTCTTCTAGATGTATTGATATAATATATTCACAGTTTGTAGCAGATGTATATATCTAAATATATATATCAACTAATCAACAATATATTTCAATACATGCACTCACGAACAAGAAATGAATAATAAGATGACACGTCAATAAGCAATCAGCATGAAGCCAGTTATTGATACCATTGCATAGAGCGAAGAAGAAAATCTACGTTGATACTCGCTCAAACAATCCTTTTGAATTTTTTTTGTTGTTTCAAGAAAAAATGTCTTGTGGTTCAATTTTTTCTCCGTCCGAAATTGAAGTACGTTGAAAAATGAAATGAAAATGTTTCGAAAATATCAAAACGTGTATCTCCTCTTTGAATTTTTCCTAGAATATCAAACGGAATATTAAGAAATGAATAATACTTTCAACAATTGGTGATAAGCAACTAATGATTTAGATCTCATAAGAATCACTCTTTGCCTGTCCTAACGCCATTCAAGAATATTCAGGAATGATGATAATAACAATAGTAATAATAATAATGATGATGATAATTGTAATCATGTCCTGATAGCCATCGCCTCGATCACAGTGGTAGCTGAAGTCTATCGAAAGATGGGTGTCGAATCATTGATTAAACCCACCACGGTCCCAATTTAAAAGCATTAGGGTAGAGGTGCCCCAATTTATACAGCCTTAGCCTGTCACTCCGTTGCTTTTAAAGTGACGTCCCTCCTTCTCCACTCCACTAAGCTCCACGGCGGCGGGGAAAGCCCAAAGAATGGAAGAGCTACTGAATATTCATAAAGGGAAGATGAGGACCGCAGAGTGTCGTCTGAAAATTGAGAAAGAAAGCGGGAGCGACGAGGGGGAAAAAAGTGGGAGGCGCTTTGAAGGGGAGGAGGGTTATTGAATTTCTTACGATCGAGGGAAGGTTCAGCGAGTTTTATTGGCAGAGCGGCACATTTGCCGTAGCGACAGATTTTAGAAACACTGAGTTCTAAGACAAAGCAATACTAAAAGTAGGAGGGGCGAATTTTTGATAGTAGTGAAAACTTTTAATTCTAGCCAGGGAGGATAGAGAGGGGTGAGGTTGGAAGTAGGGCACGGGATTGGATGAGTATCGAGAGTGATTTGGGATAAGAAAGATGAAGAATAAGAAGGGGTCGGGGGTGGTGGGGGAGGATTGGCAGACAGATGAGTGACAAAAAGTGTCTATGTAAGGTATTGAAAATTGATTAAAAAAATGACGATTGTTATAATTCAACAATGATACTGAAAACAAACGAACCAATAAAGTATATAACAAATAAGAAAAAACACCAAAAGAGGAGAATAACTAAATTGGTAGGGGGGGGAGGTGATGAGCTTGAAAATGAATCCATGTCATATTTAGATTAACAGAACGATAAAAGAGCGAAACAAAGTAGAGAGGAAATCAACGAAGCATTCTGCTAGGAATATTGTATTATGGGCGTAAAATTGTGTGTGTGTGTATGTGTGTGTGTGTGTGTGTGTGTGTGTATGTGTGTGTGTGTGTGTAGAAAACGACAGATTGTTTGGTGACGAAGGTTTCGTTGTTCTAAAAATGACAAAATAAAAAGATGAATCCTTGTTTTTTTGGGAGATATAGAGAGATAGAGAGATAGATAGATAGACAGACAGATAGATAGATAGATAAATAGATAGACTGATAGACAGACAGATAGATAGATAGATAAATAGATAGATTGATAGACAGACAGATAGATAGATAGGTAAATAGATAGATAGATAAATAGATATATTAATAGACAGACCGATAGATAGATAGATAGATAGATAGATAGATAGATAGATAGATAGATAGATAGATAGATAGATAGGTACACAAAAATTAATCAGAAACAAAAACTAGAGGACTTGGGTCATGAAAATAACATGATTACCCCTTGTTTTGGGATCACAGGAAATGTATGGCATGGGGAACACCCTCGGATAAGTGATGAGTCAACAACAGAACAGAACAAATTAATGTACACAACATCAATATTATATGACAATTTATTTAAAAGGTTGTCATATAGATGTTTATCACGCTTAGAATAACATAGACTGTAATGTAGAGTTTATAATGCATGATTAATTTCATAAAATAGTAAAACAAATTATAAAATCTATTAAATTCTTATTTTTTTTGCGTATTCATTTATCGCTGAGGGATTAATCCTTTCACAGCGAGCTCTGATTCTAACCCAACTAAGATATAAGCAAAATCTTGAAAATGTACGTGTTCTTAATGTAGTATGAGAACGGGCAAATCTGAAATACTTTGGTGTCCTTAGCATTAAAAGGGTTAACATTTAGTACGATTATTTTCTGATTAACTATTTCCCTCAATACTAAAAAGAAAATACACAAAAGAGTGAATTTTGTTTCTCGACTATAATACACCATTTGGACGTTTTGCCTTGCATGGATGAGATAAGGTGTATGTTTGCGTGTCTGTGATATCACAGCTTAATTAGATCGTCCCATCCTTATCACAATGTTATGCATTCAATCGAGAACGTTCTATATCTCATTGATCAATGTCATCATAAACATTTTCGAAAAAATATTTCCATCGGTGATGAACACCATAATTACAGGCGCAGCAGAGAGTGTGCTTTATCCAAAGACATTAGAA
>JAUEKZ010173995.1:0-14355 GCA_031471865.1 Melibe leonina | reverse complement strand
GGCTCAGGATAGAGTTAAATGGAAGGAGCTTGTCTGTGGCCTATACCCTGCCAGGGGTGGAAGGCTATGATGATGATGACATAAGAATTTTTTTTTCTTTTAATATTAATGCAATAGTATAGGAAGGGGTTTGTAATTTTATTTGCTATTTGTGTTTGATTGTCAATGTGATCTGTATGAAATTTTAAAGCCAATTTGTAACAGTAACATTTAGAACCAACTTTCCACAGACATTTTCTCTACACACTGTTAACAAAGCACCTCACATCTTTGGAGGCGCGGTGGCCGAACCAGTAGCTATGAAGCACAGAATCCAGGGACTCCAGGTTCATTTTCCTACCAGAGGCACTTCTGTTTTTCCTTTGGCAAGAAAATTTACTCCAATTGCCTCACCCCACCCAGGTGTAAAATGGGTACCAATCCAAAATTTGGATTGGGGAAAGTAATCTGCGATAGAACAGCATCCTATCCAGAGGGTTGTAACCATTGCCATTTGTCCGCTTAATGCTACAAAAACCGGGATAAGCTCCGGATCCATGGGCAACAAGGCTCTAAAGGACTTACTTTTCACATCTTTGATGAAAAATCTTTCCCCTAATTTTTTCCTTTAGCTCCAGCCAGCTTCAGTTACTTACCAGAGTCCAGTTGTTTAAGAGCTATGGGAGATTTTCTGCTGAAAGCTGGAAGAGCAGGTAAATATCTCTCTCCCTTTTACTCTTTCAATGTTAATGACACCAAAATCTTCAAGATTTTCTCCTGTTGTTATCCCAGATAAATCAGATTTCAGCGGACTGACATATACAGGCTTTTAGCATATGTCAGTTCACTGAAATCTGATTAATCTCTTCTGACATATACAGGCTTTTAGCATATGTCAGTTAACTGAAATCTGATTAATCTCTTCTGAGACTACATAAGTTCTGATTTTTTTGTGTGATCAGCTTGGTTACAATCAGACCCCGCGGTGAAAGGGTTAAGTAATGGCCAAAGTACAGTCTGTTTATGGACCTCTTCAGACACTGACCCTAACTGCAATACTGCACTGCAAAGAAGCGCCTGAAATGTTCCAGTTCCAGTCTTCCTATGAGTTTGGCTCAAAAGTCAAGTTTTGCCTTAGGGAGGAAAATGGAATAAGGAATTTTTACACTTCTACAAATTGAGTTTTAAAAGCTTCCTATAATGATTTAACTATTTCTTCTGTCAACAAAAATATTCATCATTTTTTTTTTGGTAGAATTTAGCAGGGCTGTAGCTAGCAGAATAGAATAAAGAGCAAAGTTTTGTTTACATTTACATTTACACATTATGTAGGATAAATCCTTCCTTTATTTTTCATTATTTTCTTCACCAACAGTAAGACATTTCCTCCACACCTCAGTAGGAGTGAAGTATATGTAGATAATTTCAAGCCAGCCTCTGAGTAACTCAAGATTAACATTCGGTTTTTTTAGCTAACTAGAGATAAAGAATTTAGAAATAATTTTTTTTCAAGTGTGTATTTGCCTTATATATTACTTTGTTTCTTTCAGGAATAGAATCATTTTCTTCTAATCAAGCATTTATAGCTCTTCAATGTTTAAATGTGAGAAAGGCCCTTCCTCCAGTCAACTGGCCAGCTCTGCTTTCTCCATTTATGAGAATGGACTTTGGTAATGTCCTCCTGTTTATTTGAATTGTTTCCTTTCCAACTTCAATGACAAATTCTACAAAATTTTTAATCCGTCAACTCTGTGTTTTGGCGCCAAAAGTAGACTTTGCGTCATAAATACTGACTTTGCAAGAATTCATGTGTTCTTATTCTTGGTAAGATGGTGAATATCATCATCTCAAATCCCAATAAATATTATAAGATTTTTTGGCAGACAGCTACGTTGATTTCCTACCATACACGGCTAAAGAAAACGAACGAAATCGCTCTCTTAGTTGGGAGCCCAGTCAACGTAACATTATGCTCACCGGTAGGAAGTGACCCGTGGTGAGCAGTCATACCAGCGTGTAACAGGTCAGTGCTGTACGCAACCAATTACTGCCGTTACAAACCCCCCCCCCCTGTACTAACTCAAATTCACATTTGGTATCAAACTGTTGTGAAAGATCTATCTCTGCTCTCTACAACTGTGTATTTTTCTTTAATTGTGCCTGTGTAGTTTTCTTTATATTGAAGTGTGAAAAAGGTGGATTTATAAAGTTTTTTAAAATTATTTTAATTGAATGATTAGCCGCTGTGAAGGTAATCCTCACCATACGATTGTGTTTTTTTAAGTTTAATGGGAAAATACATCATCTAGCTTTGCTGTGGAAAAAAAAGCTTTACGATTCACCGGTAAGTTTTTATTTTATAGTGATTTTTCAAACGTAAGTCGCATTTTCCCCTTTCATGACAATACAGGTTTGCCAAGTGCAGTGACATTTAGAGCAATAAAACATGGAACATACAATTGAAAATCATACTCGCTTAGTAAACGACCTTTGCAGTATATATGTTGTAATAGAACCTTTACAGGGAAAAAAAGGGATTTGAGAAAAAAAACCAAGCAATGTCAAAACTACACTGATGATATTTTTGTGATATTTGGAGTAGACATATCTAAGGAAAATGCAACAGAATATTCAAAAACTATTTGTGAAAAGTGCTATCTAAATTTAAGAAGAAATAAGAAAGACAGAAACAATGTTACTCTGGAATGTTTTAAAGAAACGTTGCTGAACACCTCTAACTTATGGACGTGTTTCAATAGCTTCAACAGTGTTGATAGCTGTGTCATTTGCAATCACCACCAACAATTTTCATCAGGCTCAAAATATACACCTAAACCAGCAGTATCTTTAAACTGCTGTGATTATCCGTTATGTCCGTTGGTTGAAGGTAATGATGTTCGATTGAGTGTAAATAAACATAGCACTGATAATGACACTTCACATTCAAACAATGCCCATGTTGCCATGGAAACATACCCTCCTGATGGTGTGTTGTTGGGTGACAATTTGATGTCGCCTGCTGGATCAGTAGGACCAGTTACACGAGGCCTCAACGATAGAACATTAACAGCGCTGGATGCAACACCAACCCAATTCATTCCGAGTCATTTATCAACTCCTCTTCTTATACAACGCCGATGACAGTTATTATAAGAATGGTAGACAGTACATCTTCACCGATGGATAAAATATTTATAACATTGAATTCATTCTTTGAAAAATCAATAAACGAACCCCTTAGTCCAACAGAAGAGAGACTTCACACCAACTTTGTGCGAAGGAAGTTATATTCAAACCCCAAGAAGACAGTCTGGTGCAAGACAAAACGACAACGCATTGTCTTACAAAGAATTTCAGTGCCAAGAATAGACAGCATGAAAGCAAGAACACTGACAAGATGGAAAAGAGCACACCTTATTCACAAAGTGAGAGAAGGGGTTGCGGGGTCAACAAAAACCCACACGCAACATGTGGCGGTGTAAAAAAGAATTCCTTTGAAAGCCTGACGTGCCATTGGACAGGGCGCAGGGCTAAGGGACAAAGTCAGGATGTCAACTCAGGGCATCCTTGCAATGAAGGAATGTGTAGGGCTGTCGTGGTATCAGCTGTGACAGCAGAGACAGTTTTTAAAGGCTGCTGGATTAAAACTGCCATATGAAGGATCCAATGGTAAGTATGGCAAATCTATTACTTCCAAATTTGTACAAGTAGAAAGCAAAGATCTTAACGTAGATGGACGGACAGTGGCATTGCCTTATTCAACTATAAGAAACATTAACAGGTATTTGACACACCCTTGACACATATAACACAAACAATCAGCTGACATGGCACAGCGGCACCATACTTGATGATGAGATTTGGATGAAAGTAGGAGCTGATCACGGAAAGGGAAGCTTTAAGATCTGCATGTCAGTGTCAAATCTTTGTAAGCCTAATTCTAAGGCAAACACCCACTTAATAGGCATGTCCAGGGCTAAGGACGGGTACCAGAATTTACTAGTTTTTATGGCCGACTTGCAACAAAAAATCTGGACACTGCAACATACTGTATGGGGAAACAAAAAAATGGTTATCTTTCTGCACAGGGACTATGATTTCCTATCAAAGGTGTATGGATTGTCTGGGCCCCAGGGCACCTTCCCATGCCTTTGGTGCCTTACCACGAAAAAGGAGATGCAGCATACACAGGACCACGCATAGCTTACACTTAGGACATTACAAACATTGAAAGAAGATTGTCACAGATTTCATACAGAAGGGCAACATGACAAAGCTCAAGCGTCACAATATCACAACAGCATTTGCGTCCCTTGCTTAGCATCGAACTCTCTAAAATTGCCTCTCCATACTTGCACATACTATTAGGCATAGTTCTTAAACATCACCGGCTACTTGAAACAGCAGCAGATGAGATTGGCAGAGCCATTCACGATGACATTTCCCCACACAGAACAGCCAACAGTTATTTTCTCAGTCAGTATGGGAGCAATTGGAAATCATTCAGAGACAAAGAGGAAGCGATAACTTTTTTTTGGACCTGCCAAATGTTTGACGACACAGGGCCTTCAGCTATGCCATCTCTGACATGGGAGGAGAAGATAGAGGCGGCAGAGGAGGAGCTTGTATCAATTACACATGCCCCACTTACTCCAAGATAGGGGCACGTTAGCTCACAGCTTGACTCCATTCTCAACAAGCACGCAATCACCCCCCAATGTTTCCACAGTCGCTCATTCACTGGAAACTACTGTAACACATACTTACGTCCTGAAGTTTTTCATGCCATCACTTCATCCATCGTAGATACAACTCGCTCATGGACTCACAACCCCCTCATTATCAACAGAGCCCACCTTGTGAAACAACTGTTTGATTGTATTAATGAAACTTTCGCTACTGTTCACAAAGACTTGTCGCACACCAGTCCAATCTCTCCAAGCTATATTACCGTTATGAAAGAAAACATCAATAACTACATGCTTTTTTATCGATCATTCTTTAGGCAAAAAGTGATACCAAAACAACACATTTTGGAACACCACTGCGTTCCATTTATTGAAAAGTATAACATTGGACTCGGGTTATTAGGTGAGCAAGGTGGAGAGCTAATCCACTCGACCGTGGCTAAGATAGAGAAAAGGACTGCTGCCATTAGAAACCCATGCAAGCAGATGGAGACAATCATAGGCTGTCACTTTCTGCAAGTAGCACCCGAGCTCTTTAAGTTCTCACAAACAATGCAGAAGAATTAAATAAACTATGAAATCATTAACAATGTCGGTAGATTGTAAATATTTATTATTGTTCTTCTTTCCTAATCATCAAAAAATTAGTGAAACTTGTAAATGCATCGTTTAGTGAAGTCAGTTGAGAAATATTCAGGGTAGCATAATGATAATTGAACTAGATGTGAATAGATGAGAGTGTTGTGTATCCGATGTTGAAGTTGTAATGAAATACATGGTGAGGATGGACTGTGTTAATTGATTTGTTAGAACTATTTTTGTGTTCAATTACGTGTTTAATTGCCTAACTTTGTGTCTCTATTTTACTAACTCAATGAACTACACATAAACACAAATATAACTGCGATGAAGTTAAGCCTTTTGCTGATGAAGTCTGTATATGTGTTACCGATATCATAATCACCAGTGCCTGTAATAATGAGTTTCATGCGAGTAGTTTCTGCTATAATTTTCATTATTAGCTCACAGCGACCCGACCCGTATTCCACCGGCCGACAGGTAGCTTCGAGCGAGTGCAGCGCGCTAAACTAAAGTATCGCTGACGGACAGCCGTGCATAGTCAGCTCTTTGCATTGGAACAGCTTAAATATTCTAGTCATCCAAAATAGACATTTTTATTTAATGAATGAGAATGAATATCCCTCTTAAGACTGAGCCAAGAAAAATGTTACAATTCAAGCAGACAATTTTTTATTATGGAATTTCTTTTTTTCAATTTTTTATACATATTTTTCTGTTAAGAAGCAACATATGGCTGATTTTAATTTATTTTCTCTTTTTAGTAGCAACATGCAAATTTGTTTTCTAATTCTTGCGGGATCAGAATGATTTTTAATGATTACAAAAGATAAAAGCAAGCTAAGCTTGTCAATGTATTCCATGATCATTCCATGGCTCTAAGAACCGTTCATTTTTTCACCTTCAGGTAACAGAGTGAAGTCGCTGGCCCTGAAAGTAGCAGCCAATCAGATGGGTTCTTCCTCTACAGCGGCCATGTTCTTGACATCATGGCTAACTCCACCCCTGTTTTACTCATTGCAGGTAAAAGTTTAAGTCACTCTGCTATCATTTTAATTATGTACAAGCAGGTTTGAGACACATAATTTGTTTTTTAGCAGCCAAAATTGTATAAATAAGAAAAAAGATAACTTTTTATCAATTGAGTACCTACTTATTAAAATGTCAAACAAATGAGGATTGTGATATATTCAAATATAAAAATTTCTTTACATATCAAGTAAAGGCTGTAGACGTCACTAAAAAATTTTATTTGACAAGTTCAAAGAGGTTATGAGGGTGTGGGTTTTATAACAAACATGCCTCTTGGTTTTTTTTCCAATGTTTGTACAACAGTAAGATGTTTCTTTTCTTCCTATTTTGCCTCATGAGCTTGCAGTTTGATGGTTACACCACACTTACTTGCATCTTTATCCAGTTTTCCTGATTGGACACTCTTTTTTATTCTTACTAGGTGGACGCCCAAGTTTCCATACACAGGCACCTGCCAGATTTCCTACGTTCCTGGTCACCGACACTTTTGCAGACTTATGTAGATCATTGCTGCAAAGCAGCTTTTACAGAGGTCACAAATGTGCCTCTCCAGCTGTCAATCTTGCAGGGCTTGAGAGATGCCTTAGCTGTGAAGGATGTTCCCGCTGCTGTGACTATGCTGCTCAATCAAACTGTTGGTGAATTGTATCATTGTCTGCCCGCTGGTTGCAATGTAAGTGAGATACTTAGCTACAACTACAATTCTTTTTTTTTTAATACAGTGGAACCCCTGGATAGCAACACCCCTGAAAAACGACAACTCCTGGATGAGAAAGACCTACGGTGCCAATTTTGTTGTTGTTGTTGTTATTATTAGTAATCATTGAAAAATGATAACGACACCCCTGGATAACAACATAATTTTCTGGTCCCGGGTGGTGTCGTTATCCAGGGGTTCGACTGTATTATATTACGGTTAAACTAAAAGTCTGAGACCATCGAATCATTTTGGTTTAAACATATTTTGGTTTATCCATTTCATAACGGAAGTACAGCAGCATAGTCTCCCACACACATACACACACGTGCACACACACACACACATGCGCACACAAACACACACACTCACACTCACATTTTCACACACACACACACACACACACTCAATTACTCAACAAACTACCTCATGCTCTCACTATAAGTCTTAAAGGCAAATGCAAAACTGTGCATGTGCTGAGGGCACTCAATGCGATTCTCTACATTTACACTACACACAGATTATTTCGGGTCTAAGCCTTCATTGTGCTTGCAGTGGACTGTGTATGTGTGTGTGTGTGTTAAGTGAATGGAGTGGGGATTTCTGACTGTCAGTTGTTTTTACACTATATAGCTTCACACCCCATTGCTGCAGTCTATGAGATTGGGGTAAAATTCCTGAAGAAAATGAGAAAAAATTTAGAACCTTTTGTCTATTTGTGGTTAAAGCGTGTTTGGTTTAAGTGTGATTTACTTTACTCAAGATGTTAAAGTTGAAGACTGCTTTTTTTACTATCCTGGTTTGAAGTTTGACATTTCAATTTACCCCAACTCACTCACTCAACCCGAAACCCAAAATATTTGGTTTCCATTGCTGAGTTCCAACTATATATTTTCAGAAAAGGTTCCTTCTTACTTAGTTCCTTTTCAGTCCTTGACACATTGGACCATGTATGTCTTGTCCCATTTTAGCTCTGAGATATCTAGCTGTACACAGCAGATTTCCGTATTGACTTTGATCACCCTCATTTGTAAGTAATGCTTTTTTGGGGGATTGAAACTGAAATTTTTTTTACATGAATTTATCTTAAGGATGATGAACATTTTTTTCTCAGGTCAGAGTTAACACTTTTGTTCTTTCCGCTTATCAGAAACAGCTTCTTATGGCTCTGGCTGAGTGCTTAGACAAGGTGTCCAACGATGTTCTCGACTCCATCATTGTGGCTGATTTCTCTGATGACTCGAGTCTGATTAAAGGATCTTACGTGCGCTGTCATCTAGTGGCCGTGGGGGAGCAACCGCTGTCCTTACTCAATTACATGATCGATGCTTCCTTCAACACCGACTTCTGGTGGGTGATTGTATGATTAACTACAATTAAATGTGTCCTGGGGTGATTTATCTCCACTTGCATTCCTGTTGTTTCAAATAAGTTAATGCCATGCCACTTCATAATGCACCGTTAGACTTTTAGTAAAGGTATATAGACTAATCAATTAAGTGAGCTCTTGACAGTTTGCCGGTAAGTATAAGCTTTTTCAGAATATATTTTACCAATATTTTGTGACCAATTGTTTGGTGATATATTGTCTCCTTTTCTTCCATCCAGGCCTGAGGGATACCTTTCAGGCCTGCTGTCCCACTGCTTAGTACGCTTCTCCCAAAATGACTCAGCAGAAGCGCTCACCACCAGGTTTGAATGGCTGTCTGAGTTCATTGGCCACTCTGGCAGTATTGTGACTGGTGCAATGCCTCTTGCTGAAACTGCACCTCCTTTGCACAAGGTACAAACGGATGATGATATGACCAAGTTTGCTTTATCTTCCCAGCTTCCAAAATGAAATTCAGTTGTTATATATGTGACCCATCACCACAGCAAAGTACAAAGTGTGGATCTCAAAACAACCGGGTTACTCTTACATAGTTAATGATCAGGATTTTAATTCTAAAGATTTGCTTTTTTCAAAGTGTTTTTCTTCCTTATCAAATATTCAAGATGCTGGAATAAAGTACTAAAACTAAAACCATAAACGTTTTTTTAAAGTTAATTTTCACTTTTTCTAAATGGCAACCCCACTCTAAGTGTTTACATCATTCAAACTGACCCTTTCACAACGAGGTAACTGTGGTGACGAGTCAAATATTATTTCATTCCCCTTAAGATAATCATATCTATCCTGATCTTGAAAGAGTACCAATGTCTCTGCAATATGAAATTTTCTACTCTAAGTGTAAGAATTCTGTAAATAGATTTTGTATTGTGTAATAGACCGTCTATCAAGTTTTAGTAACTTCAAGCAAATTGAATATCAACCATACACATGGAATCATTTTGTTACATATTTTTTCTCTCAGTTTATGCATGGATCTCTTTTCTGTCATGGCCATGATTTGTTTTAACACAAAAATATATTTTCAGGACGATGTTTTTAGCACTTTTCTATATTTCAAATGCTATTTTGTAATTTCCAAAGGAAAAAGTTTTCAATCTACTTACAATGTACCTCTATCCTCATTCTTTTACAGGTCATCCATCAGATCATTTCACTGATGACAACCCTAATTCTGGCCTTGACTCAACCAAATTTCAGCAGTGTTGACCTTCTTGCATTTGATGGTTCCATTTTTGCCCCCTCAATTATTGATCTGAAAGAGAACAATGTCCCAATTGCAAGTTTCCCAATGATGTTTGAGAGGATTGATCAGCTGTTGCCTTCACTTTTGTATGTCTTCAGCAGAAAACCGTGGAATTCTCTGGCATCTAAGGTTTGTCATTGATAGTATCACACTATGTAGCTTTGTTTATTTTGTTTATTGAGAGTATTAGTTTTAGGCCACTTCATCAATGCAAAGGTCATATCAGCACCCATTAGTAACTTTACTTAGATGAATGGTTTGTTTGAAATAGAGAGAATTTTATAGAGTCATTTTGATGTGAGCTTCTTTATATGGAGGGTTCCATGACAAAACACCTTATACTATGATAAGTATAAGCCAAAATATTGGAATTTAAGTCGGCACCAAAGTTGAATAAAGCAAAAGCAAGGACAAATACTGGTGGTACTAAATGTTTTCTATGCTTTAAACTGATTTTGATCTCACTCAAAGTCACGTCTTTCTTCACTAATCCCACGGAGCCACAACAGCAAATTGTCCATTTGCTCAGCTCTATGCTAAGGCGCGTTTTGTCATGATACCCTTCATAAACTGTGTAACTGAAAAAATTTTCTATAGCATCATCAGTATGAATACAAAACACCACTGAGATACTACTAGTACTAGCAATCATGAGATCAAAACTACAATGGCTCGCCCAGGGTCTAAAAACATACAGATCTAACTCCACAACACTGATATGAGCCCAGGTAGCCAAATCATGTCTTGTTTGCATCATTCAAACTTACCTTACTTTACCTTAACCCTTTCACAAGGAGGTCTGATTCTAACCAAACAGAGTATACAAAATATTCAAGACTTATATACTAGCAAATAAATAAGATTTCAGTGTACTGACATATTACCAAAAGCCTATTTCAGGCTTTTGGTATATGTCAGTCCACTGAAATCTTATTTCTCTAGTACCCTTTTAGAACAGGCCACTTTTGAAGATTTTGATGTCCCTAGCTAGTAGTTTGAGAAATAACCTTAGCAGGGAAAGGGTCAAATTTCTCAATGTGAGGAAGTGCATAAGGCTCAGTGGACAACATGGCAGGTATAAAAAATGGGACGTGCAATTTTACTCAATGTGGCTAATCGCAACCAGTGCATGCAAATACAGCCCGCCTAATTCTTATCTTCACATACTCATCAACTGATAGGCCCCCATATGCTTTTAAAAAAAATAGATTTCAAATTGTATTTTGAATTATTTATAGAAAAAGAAATGGGCTTCATATTCATAGACATATTTAATTTAGTGACTTCTTTTTACATGAGGCCCAATGCTCAAACTGTTGTTTTTGTCACTCACTCATTATTACAGTATAAATCAATGGTACAATAATTAACTCTGTCTACTGAGTGTGTGAGGTTTTTTTTTCACTTTCTTATTAGATTTATGATTGGATGACAACACTTATTCATCTTGAAGACATCAAAGAGGAAGACAAGAGATTGTTGATTGGTAGGTTTTTCCTCCTTATTTCGTTGCAATGTTAGTTATTGTTATGTTTACAGTGGAATCCTGATCAAGTCAATTTAATTATAGTCAAGTTATAGGGATTTTTTTTAATGGACATTTTATTGTGGCAATGACAGATCTCTAAATTGCTGTACATTGTCTATGTGTGTGTATGTGTGTGTGCCTTTGTTTTTGTGAGCGAGACAGAGGTGCCGAGAGAGAGCAAGGAAGAGAGAGAAAGAGTGAGAGAGCTGAAGGAATAATGGAACAGGAAAAAAGAAACCCATGCATTATTTAAGCTGCTGCAATTGGACAGATGAAAGACATAATTATTGTACCTAGTCAAAGTCAGAGATAGAGCGTGCTAATCGGGCATACATGAGTACTGTATATGTATCATATCTTTGAGGGCTTCATCTTGCTGAGTGTATTGGTTTATCTACTATGATGTGTAAGTGTATGTACAGTAGAATTACTTTAAATCGAAATTTTGGGGACCTCATAAATCATTTGGGTTAGGAGTTTTTGCAGTATTTTTCAAGGGCAGCAACTATGTCAGGAGTTTGCAAATTTAACAGGTACTGACAATGGCACGTTCATTGCCCTGGCATGTTTTCATCCTCTTGGTAGTTGGACCAAACTTCGTTTCTTCGTGAGCCTTCTTTAGCTTCTCCCTGCACTTAAAAATTGTAGAGTTGAGTTCGGGATACCTTGTTTTTTACAGATCTCCGTCTTGCTCAACTTCTTTTCATTCACTTCGGATATGATTTTGAGTTTAAACACCAATGTGTATGTACCGCACTTTCTTTTAGACATCTTTGACTGCTGAGTAAAGCTAAAATTAAAACGATAAAGTTCTTGTAGATTTGTGATACACAGTTACTCCGAATCCGAGACAAAAGAGGAAATGAAACGGCATGTCAAAGTGTCAATGCTAATTTCACTTCAAACTACACACCTCTATGCAGTATAAGTGTGAAGGCCTAACACTAACAACAAAAGCATACTCGCGCACACACGCACATTAGATGATTTGAAAATTAAAACTCCAAGTCAAAGGTTGAAATAATCTGTAGTTTACATACTACATACTTAAAGTGGTTAAATAGAAATTTCTGGTTTTTAATTGTTTACATTATCTCTTCAAATGATTAAATATATCTTGTGTTTTTGTAGTACCTATAACTTTTATGGGGAACCTATTTTGAAATGTGCTAACTGAAACTGCTTAAATTTTACCTTGATTCTCAGACGCTTTCTCAGGAATGAAATACTGCCAAGACTTCAAGCAGGCCTCATTCTGGACCAGTGTTGTAATGTTACCCATGAATTAGCTCGGGACTGAATTGAAAAACTGTTAGCAATAAACAATGACACCTTTCCCTGTTGCTTTTATTTTTGTTTTTCTGTTGCAATAACTTTATATAGTGTAAGGATTTGATTTTTGTTTTGTTTTTGAATGTGATTCTAAATAATTTGTTATGCTTACTATTCAAAGTTTTTAAGTCAGTTACACATTGGTACATGTCGTCAGATATCACAAAGAGTCAGCTACAGATACAATGTACTAGTACATTTTTTCAATGGGAATTTAGATCAAGCTAGATTCTTTTTATTTTGTTCTGTGGCGTCAATTTCAATTCAAGCATAATAAAAGTAACTGTGTGTGACTGTGACATGATTAGTTTACACATAGTATCATAGAATATTTTGTATTCTCATGGTGCTTTTTAAAATGTGATTTTTATATTCATCATTGTATGCAACCTTTTCATCACTTAGTGACTTAGGTAGTCATTGTCTGTCATCATCATGAAATTTCTTTGTTGATGAATTTCATTGGGCAGGCCTGTTTTGTCTTCATTGATGATAGCACATTTCTTTATTTTGACACCCATGTTTAAAACATCCGCTATCAAAGCAAACAAGTTCTTACTTTCAATATCACAACTAGCATAGTCACTTCTGGAATCATACAGAATATGTAATTGAGCTTTCTACAAAGTTTTGTTTTTTTTCTATCAGAGGCAGAACCAATGGAAATTAAATAAAATGAAAAATAAATGGAAGTTTGGCTTCATTTTTTTTTTTTTTCCTATTAAGCGAATCTATTATGTATAGCTGTACTACATACTGTAACTAAAACAATACTGTGACTAACCCTAAAGGAGGTTGTCTTCCTCACCCAACATTATTCATTCTTCATGATTCATTGTCTGTAGGTATAGCAAAATGTAACAGTTGGCCCTAAACAGATACACACTTGAGCCTGACAGAAAATGCTGATAATAATAGGTGGGGTTTTTAAAAAATGTATATATTATAATAAAGTACTAAGTCTGTATAAAAAAACAATAAAAACAACTGAAAACTAGATAATATGATCAGTTTTTAAGAGCATACATCATCAATTTAAACATTTGATAATTTCAAGAAATTAAGATATATGATCTCAAAAATATAACAAAATTACCAAAAATGTCATTTTTTTCAACAGTTTCCCATCAATTGGTCATGTTACACAGAAGGTATCATAACATGTAATATGTCAAATGAAAGGCAATTTTATTCTGAACATTTTGAGCTATTACATGTCCATATTGAAACTTTTTTTTTAAAGAAAAGGCCGGTAAGAATGTGAAAAACATGAAAAAAATGCACTTAATGACCTTTCAAGGGGCATAACTTTTTAACATGCAATTTTTGGGTGCAAACTTTTTTCTCTGAAGTCCTCAGATGATCCAGTAACAAATACTTAGTCCCATAAAATTTCTATAGGAAGCGGGAGGTTATCAACCACTTTTCCCTTGACTATAGGCCCTAAACTGATACGCACTTGAGCCTAACATGAAATGCTGATAATAGGGGTGGGGGGGTGGGGTTACAAAAAATATTATATAAAGAAAAGTATTAGTTCTAGCAGTGGCGGATTTACCTATAGGACACAGGGGACACTGTCCCCCCAACTGTATAAAACAGAATTTCATCTACATAATATTAGAAATAACATCAAAACATTAATATTTTTTTTAGGTTAGTAAAAGTTCAGTCAAACAGCAGCGCACGCAATTTCATGATCTTTCACATAGAGGGTTAGTTTGGTAGTCCACTATTGTAATTATGCAAATTTTGGCTGGCTTTGGGCTGCGCGCGGCAAAACCGCGACATGAGTTATTTTTAGTGCGCAGCCCAAGATTCTAGTTACTTTGGTGCAACTTAGTGAGAGGTGGACGAGTTCATTAATTGTCCGCAGGGAAGCAA
>JAUEKZ010173773.1:0-14358 GCA_031471865.1 Melibe leonina | reverse complement strand
GGCGTGAGCTGGTTTACAAAGCCTAAGCCTTACACCGAAAGGTATAAAAGGTAAACTGATTAAGAAAGAAAGAAAGAGGAAAACAAAGAACCCAAACATGCATTATATGTTTTGATTTTCATCTTTTTGTTAATGCGGTGAAATAATACTATCTAAATAGATATTGTCAAGGCCCCTGACAGTGACAACAATCTACAAGCTAGACGCTAGACGGCAGACACTCGTGTCACACTTCAGTCGTGCGTTACTCGTAAGACCTAAGACTAAGACCCCGAGCCTCTAAAAAGAGGCATGAAATCAAAATATTTCGCAGTTTAATCAGAATACTTTTCCGTCATTTTCATTAGCCTGTCAAAAGCTAAAAGTGCTAAAAAGTCGATGTTTTGACAGGTAAATAATGCAGCATGTAAACAAACGACGGACACGATATCGATCGCCGTATCTTTCATGAATATTAATCTTTAGCGTACTTGCTCCCTAGACTTAAAATAGTCGCATTTGATTTCCCTGTAAATACTCAAGTGAATGGATCCTACAAATTATTCGAAATGAGTCAAACTTGACAAAATATGCAGTGCCGAAATGAGACAAAGCCAAAGAAAGCAGAAAAATGGAAAAAGAGAAAATTGACCAGAGTGGTGTTCGAACCCGGGACCCAACTACGGCTATCGCCTGGCTGGCAGCACGACACAGCGAGCCAACCCCTTGAGCTTTCCGCTCCCCTAAGTATCTGATACTCGACTACTTTGGGTACTCATAGTAAAGTTAGAATTCGGGTGAACTAAAAAGTTGAACCCGTACAGATACACCTGCTGAAACAAAACTCATGTTTTTACCGTTATCGATCTCGCGTTTCTTTTCACTTAATGCTAGAAATGACATTAATTTGAATATTTAAGGGGTTCTCATTAAGCCTTTCTTTTCTTATTTCAATCAGTTTGATACGTTGTTCTTTGCTGCCAGTACATTATGGTAGTTTTAATAATTTATCATTAAGGTGGATGACGAAAAATCGGTATCGGGTCAAATTTAGACGAAAAATCGGTATTCCGTTAAGTGGCAGGTCTGTCAATGGTTTTGACAAAAAATACGATCGATTTGACATTTTTGACCATATAACACCTGATCGTTTGTGATGGTTTTTGGTGATGCACAGATGCCCAATTGGTACGTTTTTTTCGAGAAAGAATAAAAAAATAAATATCCAACATTACATCCTGTTTTTTTCTACAGTACAAAGGAAATCCTTTCCTTTTTTAGACTAAACTTAGATTTGCAGCATTCATCGGTTTGTGGTAGAAACTACTGTTTGAGTTAGCTCAGTCCGTTGTCGGGAAAAGCCCAATTCGCAACGGTTTTTAGACCGATGTGTTGTTTACACTTAACGCACGGTCAACTGGCCCAGTTCAATCTCGAGCATTGAATGGTTACAATAGCGATTTTTTTATTGCAGAATGCAGTTTTAATGTTTTAAACAAAATCAAAGTTTGAACCGTGTCTGGCGAGAGCTTAACTGGAATCCGCCATAAGTAAATTTGATTGAATGAATTGAATACTTACACAAATTTTTTGTGTGCAAAATCTGTCACAAAAATACTGAATATGCCATTTGTAGAATTATTGTTCAGTTGTAACATATGCGTGACATTTCAGATTAAAAGACAAACCTACCTCATTGTTGTGGAGTGTGAGACAGAGCTTACATTCATAAGAGCCTAAATGGTTTTTCATGAAGTAAGGATCCTGGCAGAAACAAAAAATTAATGCAATCATTAAAAATGAATAAAACCATAGACTCAGATCTATCTAAAAAACCTTTGATTAACATCATTGTATGAAATCTATTACACTTTAAGTAATCATTTTAAGACAGTAAAAATGTGCAACGAAATAGCACTGGATTTGAGTTTGCTTTAAATTAAAATAGTTTGCTTTAGAAAAATGTTTAAAAGAAAAACAAATGTTTTGAAACAATAAAAAATTAGATGGTGCTTAGGTAATAAAAACTTGAACACATCATAGTGAAAATTTTCATCAAATCTTATATGATTCACCTTATTCAAGTCAATTGTCTCCAATGCAAGCTGACGAAGCCGTTCTCTTCTGTCACGATTACTCTCGGAGGCAGAGGCAACTCCACCTGTGCCGGTCTTGCCACCGGCTCTGTGCTGAAAGTCCATTGTGAAGATTCTCTCTGAAATGAAATGTATGCGTAAGTAACCAGGTCACAATGAATATATTAGCCTGAACCAAGTGTTAGCAGCCTAATGATACTATTCCTGCTCTGAACATGAGACAAATTTTCTCTGCCGTACGAATAGAAAACAAGTTTTTTCTCAGTCCCATAGATAGTTTAAAGTCGAGTCCATGGGCAGCCATGGTAACTGATTCTTTGTGTTCCAGTAATTTTTAATGGATATATGTTAATCTATTATCACCTACAGACTTTTCCAGACCTAAATTGATCTACTCTCAGGGTAACTAATCTTTCACCACCGACGATCTGCAAGACAGTCATATCTAGAGTCTAGTTAGATTATATATCCAAGAAGGAAAAACATTTTTTCCCCTGTACCTACAAAACTAGACACTTAAGAACTGCTTTGGCAAACTTGCTGTGCCCTCGACTTAGTTCCTCATTTACTGCTCCGTTAGTTCCTAGCCGACTAGGGGAGAACCCGCCCTGTGTTGTGGTGATGGTCGGTCTTCTCTCTCTCTCTCTCACCCAGCCTATCTGCCATTGACTATTAACCCCTGTGGGAGGGGGGGGGGGGTCAGTGAGGTCAGAGCTGCACAACTTTGGTCACATCACAAACATTATATATTGCATCCGTTGTCACATTTCCTCCCTCGCCTGCATGGGGTACTAGCTACACTAGACAACCATTCTACCTATCTAGACTATAGAGATTTAAATTAAGTCTTTGTGATCCAGATATCGAAGTGGATGAGAACTGATAACCAAGACTGGCCTTGAAAGTAGGTCAGAACTGGATCTGATCCAAATATTGCAAAGCAGTTATAATTTATCCGGATATACAGAAAGCAGTTATAATACAGATAGTTTACCTACTCCCGCACTGAACGCTCCTATCGAAAATAGGTGTTTTATGCCATCTCGTGAAAATATACATAAAAAATTAAGATATACAGCAAGCCTCCATTTCTTTGGCTAAAGCTAAAACAGATTCTATCGTTTTATCATTCAATATGTTCGTCACAATTTGATAATTTCTTGATTTCTACCTGCAACAAAGATTGCAAATCTGTCTTCGTTCGCCGGTCCAATGCGTTGTTTGTGTTGCACTGTCAGTCAATGACCTAAACTTACCACTTCCGGGTCAAACCTGAAATCGTTGAAATTTTTCATGTATTTAAACGACTAAATCAATGTCAAATTGTAAAATATTATATACTTTTGAATTTCTTGTCACTAACTTTAACATTTAGTCAAACATCACACAAATTTGTGATGAAAGAGAAGATTCCAAAATATCCTCTATACCCTTAACTACCGGTGGCTGGAATCAAACATGGCGACATAAACATTCTTTTGATTCGCTTACCTTGTAAAATTCACGAAGTCAACGTTGACATCTAAAATAAGAAGCGACGGAATCATTAATTTGAAATTTTTATACGGGTTTTCGTGTTATTTTTGTGAGCTGATTTTCACTTTCCTATAATGGGGTTTATGAGACTAAACTGATAGATATATAGATAATACTACCGTGAGGACATCTCAGTAAAATGAAAACAAAATGTTTTTTGGAGTGACACCCTCAGATTTTAAAGATTATTAGATATCTTAGAGCTTGAAGTGGATATGCCTTTAGCTATAGTTGAAAATTAAAGACTTAATTTAAGCTTGGAATGTTCTTCTCCTGATGATAACAAATTGTGATTGAAAGATGGATGAACTAAAGAACAAGGAAGAGCAGGACTCTTCTGTTCTGCCCTCTACAGTGGAGGAGATGAGGATGAAGCGACTGGCTTATTTTAGTCCTGAAATATCTCAGTCTCATACTAAGGAATGGAATATTGAACCTCCACATGCTGTTTTGTGTATGCAGGCATCACTAAATTCAGATTTTAGGACTGAACCTGGGAAATTCAACTCAAGCGAATCATCTAACCATGAGGTTACAACAAGTATGCATGATGATTACGTGGGCAAAGAATCTAGGAATTATGTTCAAGTTGCCTTCCCTGTTAGTCAGGGTTCTGTAGATAATATCAAAGTCCCAACCCAAGACATAGCTCTGAATTCTGAAAATTACATTCCTCCATTAATGTTGTCTGAAATGCCAGGGCAAAGTAAAAGACATTCAGAGGTTGCTCAAGGTGGTCCAGTGCCTTTGAAGCCCAAGAAGATAGGATCCTCATATGGTAGTCTGCCTCCAACCGGTAGTTTCAACAAGCTCAGTCTATCTGATTCTAGAGATTTTGATGGAATGTCTGTTTTTAAAAGTCAACCTGACTTAGATGATTTGGGCCTTTCAACTCACAGGCCAGAGTCAGAGGTCTCTGCCAGAAGTATTCATGGTGAAGTGTATGTGCCCTCCAGTCAGGGATCTGGAAGGACGACCAAACAAATCTTTAGCACTAAAACTCAAGAAGAGCTCCACAGCGTTTTAGGAGATGAGAAAATGGAAAAGCTGATGAGTAAAGTTTCACATGATATCGAGTTGCACCAAGCTCAGAGTCAACCAAGCAGAGATGTTGGGGATTATTCAGAGGAGAACAACTTGCACTATAAACCTCCGTATGGAGGCAACGTAAATGCTTTTCATGTAAAATCATCTGGCGACTTCTCAGATGAGAAATACAGAAAAGATAACCACAGCCGATATGTAGGTAGATTGGATCACGAACAATCTCGTAGGCACTCTTTGACCACTTGCAGTACTTCATCACATGATGGGGGTAAGGAGTTCCAATCTTTGTTTGCTCAAAATCATGATCAGATAACACTCCCAAAAAACACCCGTAACTCTTTTTCAACAGAGGAAATATACCGGCAAGCATATGGAGATGGCATGATGTCAGATAGAAGTTCAAGAGGATCAAATCTTGGTTTGCCCTTGAAGCCATCAGACAGAACAGGTGACCACACAGCAAACCACTTTAATGGACAGTACCCTATGAATTCAGCTAGGTCTTCCACGGTGGACTATCCTTCTCATACAAATTTTCGCAATGCTCAATACCAGGGCCATCCAAGTCCTTACTACCGGCCACCATCAGTACCCCCTCCAATGTACAACTACCACCAGAACCCTCCTGGAGCAAGTGTGCCTGCAAGTCCCCAGTCTTCTTATAGCGCCGGAAGTTTCCCATTCTATATGCAACCACCACCAATTTTAGGGCCGAGTAGTCCATCTCATCCTCACTCTCATCAGTTTTTCCACAATGTGCCAAACAGCTGTGGTCAGTATAACCATATGTCTTACGGCCTCGTTCATAACCAGCCTCGTACATATGGGACGTCTGCTTCCAATGTTCATCTGAATCAATACAAACATCTCTACTCCTCGTCTTCTTATGGAACTTCAAGATTTCAAGGCCATCCGAGTAATTATCAAGCTCAAGCCTCTTCACCTGGTCATTTGCAACATAGTCAATTTGCTTTTGATCATATGCAACACGCAGACCGGAACGTTTATCAGCCCTCATATGGTGGCAAAGTCTCGCATGGTTTAGAACAGGTGGGTAATTTATAACTTTTTTCCTTTTTATATAGGTAGCCTCCATATTCTTTTCTTAAGTTAATCTCTTAACTCCAGACGGAAATTCCTTTTTGCTTTTTGTGTTGGAAAGGTGAATATGAAAGTTTGGAAATAAAAACAGATGGGTTGAAAAAAATGAATGATAATTGATGCTTATATGTATGAAAGATAAAACCAATTGCAAGAGGAAAATGACTGGTATTACACTAAAGGGAAGGAAAAAATAATTTCCATGATATTCTCAATTCTCTGTTTTTATAAATGTTTAGGAAAGGGACAGTAATTCATTCATACTCTCACCATGCCTCTTAGTGATATAAAAAGGAATTCAAGGAAGTCAGATATACTACATACCAGTCCACAAAAAGCTGCGGATAAATGTGCTCATTATTTAAGTAAAATTGTTGAATAGAAGGTGTCGATAATTGCTTACATCATGACAGTTCAATGTAATATTCTTTATATAGCTGAAAAGAAATGATAATGGTGTATTTGTCTTTTAGCAAGGAGATTTCAGTGGAACTCAGGGTAACCCAGGAGTGAAAGTGCCACATCCCCCTGCAAACCCTCCTGCCTTGCAGTGTAAAGACGATTCACACAAAAACAAACCAAAGACAGGCGTAGAACATAGGTATGTCTAATTATTCCTTTGAATTGCCTGACTGCCTGTTGTCTTGAAATGAATAATCTGGAATTCTATCTGTGCTTTCTATTCCTTGAATGTGACGTAGTGCATTGATGTACAGTCAAAGCTTGAAGCCTTTCAATTTTGAATTGTTAAAATTGGGCAATCTTTTATCTTGAATAAATTGAAAAAAAACCTATATATAAATTTGTGTATTACAATATGTTTAAATTTTTTATTGGGGCATGAGTGTTTGGTTGTTCTTATTGTAGAGAGATTGAAAAAAAACTTTATTCAATTATAATCGTTTGATGTATGGGCTACTCTGAAATGAAACTACCACTTTGCAATTGTTTTCTCTGTATTCTTACAAAAAACATTTTATACATGAATCAGCACTGATGATAAGTGCATGTTCCCTGCATGGCATGTTTTTGTTGTTATAATTTCCTACCTGTTGTTTTAATAACTACTGGACATCTGCTCCTCTCTCTGATTAGTGGAAAATTAAAAAAACCAAGATTCCAGCTTTGAAGATAATAACCTATATAAAATATCACCCTGAATACACCTCCAAACCTCCTCATTTTGGCTTCTGTTTGTTGTTTCCATCTTTTGTTTTTCAGTCAAACAAATCGTATTTCCAGAGCCATATCTTGCTTTAAACAGGCTCTCCAGTCAAACTTACGAAAGCTATCAGCTATAAATGGAGGTTTAACTTCAAATCATTGAATTTTTTTACTCCTTGAAATAGGTTACTCTACATGCAGAATTGTTAATCTTATCATATGTAAGAAAAACAAGCTTAAAAGACATATTGTACCATGGTATTTTTTGTAGAACAAATCTCAATTGCTTTGGTGTACATCGTTGATGCCTTTTCCTACCTACTGTCAACTGTGGGAAAAGAAGAAATTTGAATTGTAGTTAGGAATATGCATTGTAATGATAGGAAAACGTGTCTAAGATAGATATCATGTGCATCACAGTGAAAAACATGTGATGTATGCATCCAGGGGTTTAAGCAGGTTTTACATTTTGTCCTCATCTACTTGTTCCGTGCATGAGGTTTAAGTAACATAAGTTATCTTCTTCCCTAACCCTGTTTTATTCCCTAACCCAGAAAGCTAACCATTCCACCTGCCCAACACACGGGCTCAATGAGTGGGGAGGAGTTTAAGTCCTTCAACTTGCAGCGCTACTTCTCCTCTATGGAGCTCCACACGGCTGACGATGACCGCGTGGCAGCCACTTTGCCGCTGTCAAGTCGTAGTGTGGAGGGAGACTACTCCAAACATGGTGCAGAGGAAGACAACCAGACGACATTCACTGGTATCACTGGTATGACGGGGATAACTTCTGCCTCTAAAGCTGCTGGGTTGACGAGTCGATTGGAAGAACTTGGAGTCGATTTGGATCACTTAAAGCATTTGAAAATGGTGGATAATGGCAAGAGTGATAGTGAAAGTCAAGAAATGAGTTTTGATGCTTATGCAAAATCGATACGCCGCTGTCCAGAATGTAACACGGCAAACAAAGCATATATGGACTGGTGTGTAGATTGCGGGGAGGTTCTCATCGGTGTGGAACTTTCTTTACCTAGAGGAAAGAAAAAATCAAATACTAGTTCAAATGACACTAGCAAGAAGGCACGGAGTCGATCAAGGAGCGGCAATAGAGAGACAGGGAGACACCATAGTTCTCTCAATCTCTGTGTCAGACGAGAATCTCCAGAGTCAGGGAAAGGAATATCCTTGAGCAGCTCTCCTGCCAGGTATCGAATAGAGCAGGAGGAAGTCCTTGAACCCAAAGATAGTGGGAGAGCCTCCAATGGAGAAGTGAGAGAAATAGATGCAGACTTGGAAACAGAGTTTGAGGAAAATGAAGAGGGAAATGTAGAGGAAGATTTTGATGTTGACAATGAAGAGGAGGTTGAATATGTTTATGAGGATACTGACGCAGACATATTTGCTCAGATATCAGATCCGATTTTACGAGACTTTATCATTTCTTATAGGAATAGACAAGTGGGTGAAAAGAAATCGGCTGTGAATGAAGGTGATGAATTTCTAGAAAGTAAAGATAAGGGGCAAGAACAGGCTGAGAAAAGGACAATGAATGTTGGTTGTGTGACATTTGAATCCAGTCTACCTCAAACATGGAACCCTGCTGGAACTATCGATGTGATTCATGAAGAAGACACAACATTGTCTAGTTTTCAGGGCAATGTTCCTCGCACTGCAGATGAAAATAACAGCCTGAATTACAATCAAGGTGTTGTGGACAACCAAACAAAGAAGCAACCTATTGAATTGGACAATGGTAAAAGAACTTTAAGTAAAAAAGGACTGGAGTACAGAAAAAAGGCCAAAGACAATTCAAAAACGATTGAAACTCCAGCCTCAAGCTTGGGGGTTCCTGTGGAGAAAAAGAAATCTAAAAAGAAGAAGAAAAAAAAACCAGGAAGTGAGGCAATTGACATTGAGATTTTTGGTTATGAAGAGTCAAGACAGAGTCGAGATTTCACAAGAGGCTGCAATCTTGTCCCATCCCTGAACCTTGCCACGTCTAGTGATGAGGAGGAGGAGGAGGAGGAGGCGGAGGAGGACGAGGAGGCGGAGGCTGAAGCATCAGAAGGCAACGCGGAGGAAGAAGACGCAGATGAAGCCTACAGTGTTGAAGAAAGTGTCAATGATTTTGAACAGCAGTCTACGAGTTCCCACTCTTCAAAAAAGAAATCTGAGAATGGCAGTACAAGGAGTAATTCCAAAGGAAACAGAGAGACACTTCCATCCCAACCAAGACACCCGCAACCGTTGCCCTCCAAACACCAAACTCACCAGTCAGCCGTCCGATCCACCGAGGGGAAGGGCCAAACAAGAAACATGACCAGGGAGGCCAAAGAAGGAGATGGAAGGCCATCTCTGACCAACCCTTCATACCAGCGACATTGGATGAGGTCCAGTATAGCTTGGTCCTCTTACAACCCTAGAGAGCTCAACACCAGGTCAGTAGTGTATAATGTATGCCGAAATTATCTGGTATATGAAAATGAACACTAGTCATAGTTTTGTTTGCTTTATGCAGAGCCTATCCTGTTTTTCGCATGTTATTTCATGTAGACTATGTTATGCCCAATTCATCCTCAGCTTGTACTGTAGATTCTTTTAAAACCTTGATAGATTTATCGGAGAGTTTTTCATGTCGTGTGTTTTGGATCTCCCGTCTTCTGTCACCTCACCTTTTTCTGTGCTTGTGAGACTGCATGTCAGAATGTGCTGTGAATGTTTAACTCATGAATTTATCTTACTCATTATAATCATTTGCTTTAATTAAATAGTTTGTTATAGAAAAGTGGGAGAATGCACTGTTGAGTCAGAAGATAAGATAATATAAGATAAGTTAAGATGATAAGATAAGTTAAGATGATAAAATAAGTTCAGATGATAAGATAAGAGAGAAATTATTACACATCCTTGCTGCGTGTACAGCTTTGCAACAGTCCAAGTGGTGTTCGTAGAGACTTAAACAGTTTGAAAGACAAGCTGTGTATACAAAGAGAGAGAGAGAGGAAAGAAAAAAACCGCTTAGTTAGACATAGAATTAATCAACATTCCATCCCACACTATTATGAACTATTTCTTCATACAAACCCATTCCATCCAACACTATTATGAACTATTTCTTTATACAAACCCATTCCATCCCACACGATGATGAACTATTTCTTCATACAAACCCATTCCATCCCACACTATGATGAACTATTTCTTAATACAAACCCATTCCATCCCACACTATGATGAACTATTTCTTCTTACAAACCCATTCCATCCCACACTATGATGAACTATTTCTTCATACAAACCCATTCCATCCCACACTATTATGAACTATTTCTTTATACAAACCCATTCCATCCCACACTATTATGAACTATTTCTTCATACAAACCCATTCCATCCCACACGATGATGAACTATTTCTTCATACAAACCCATTCCATCCCACACTATTATGAACTATTTCTTCATACAAACCCATTCCATCCCGCACTATTATGAACTATTTCTTCATACAAACCCATTCCATCCCACACTATGATGAACTATTTCTTTATACAAACCTATTCCATCCCACACTATGATGAACTATTTCTTCATACAAACCCATTCCATCCCACACTATTATGAACTATTTCTTCATACAAACCCATTCCATCCCACACTATGATGAACTATTTGTTTATACTGCGGCAGATCCAGCATTGACTGCCAGGGAGACAAGCCGACCTCTTCCAGGGCAAATGTCACCAGGTCAGGGGTCAACCAGAGTGTGGACAGTGCCGTCACTAGACAGAGACCAGCCAGTGCTGATTATGAAAGGAGGTACGGCTTCACTTAACAGCTTGCTCTTTCTAGCAGTCTCTCCAGTGCTCTCTTAACAAGCATACACACACACACACACACACACACACGCACACACACACACGCACACACACACACACACACACACACAGCTGGTTTTTATCTGTTAGCTCAGTCTTGTTCCCTTTTGTCCTTGTGGTCATCCCCCATGTTTTATATTATGGTACCTAATTACAGGGTCAATTCCTATATGGAAGAACTGAGTCCTTTTGTACACAAAGGGCAAAAGAATATCCAGGTCTTCCTGAACCATGGTACATGATTTGGGTGGTAGTGGTAGCCATCATCTGTTTCCTTTGTATTTGTTAGAGATTGTTTTCTTTTTTAATTTTTTTTCCTGTAAATCATCTATCAACTTTTTTGAGAGATTTTTATTTTTCATTGTAAATCGTCTCTCTGTAACACTTCCCTGACAGGGTCAAAGTCTGCCTTTATCTGGCTCTGCGCTGTGAAACAAACCTTAAGGCAATTGCTCCACAGTACCTCCATTGAAGAGTTAAAATAAGATACGAAAAAAAAGATTCTTCTTAGAAACTGAAACATAGATTTAATATTCTTAAACTTGTGTTCTCACAGCGAGTCGGCAGCATGGACCGAGTCATAAGTACTAACTAGATGCTCTCTTTTTTAGGGGAGCGGATAGCTCAAGTGGTTAGCACGCTGTCCGTGCTGCCGGCCAGGCGATGGGTGCCGTAGCTGGGTCCCAGATTTGAACCCCACTCTGGAAAATATTTTTCTATTTTTTCTGTTTCTCCATTTTTTCTGCTTTCCTTGGCTTTGTCTCATTTCTGCACTGCATACTCTCTCAAGTTTGTCTCATTTCTTGTGATTCCCAGTGCTTGCTCCCCACATTACTGTCATTATTCAATAAATCTTGTTTCCTTTGCCAGAAAACCTGTTGTACCCCAATCTGGCAACCAACGTCCGTCCAGTGCCAAAACAAGGGGAGGCAACCAAGCAGTGGGTCCGTCTGTCAGTCTGACCTCCACTAGTCATGTGCCGGCCCCGAGACGAAACAATTTCATGGCTGATCCTGCGGGAAGAAAGCCGTCACCTGTCACTGCTCAACGGAACAGGTGAGGACATTGACGAACGATCAAACCTTAAAGGCTGAATAACAGACAGTGTGACCAACAGAAATAGAACCCCTCTTCAAACCATTGTGGCCCACCAAAACATGTTGTTATTCCTTAAATATCACTGTAAAGCGCATTGAGCATGACAACGCCGTGGTTATACGCTATATAAAAAGTTATTCATTATTATTATTTATTATTAAGAAATTGAATAACTGATGCATGTACAAATGTATTCTTGAACAGAAAAAACATGTCGTCATCGCAGCAGTCGTCCCCCCTGCCTCTCCAGTCCTCCTCTGCTACCTCATTGGATGGAGTAGGGCAAGCTGCCATGGAGCAAGGAGCCACGGACGCAGATGCCAAGCGTAGACAGGAAGAGGAAGCCTTGCACATCCTGTGTCCTGAGTTCCATCGCCTTCCCCCAGACCACGAAGAAGCTACAGAGGACAAGATGCATGCGGTGGCCAAGAGTGGCTATGACCGCTTTCATGAACTGGTGAGAGACTTTGTCACCGACACAGACACCCCCTTTCTGGTCCTTAAGTTGGGGGAGATAACTGTGCAAATCAAGGCTTTTAACCCTTTCACTGCTAAGGTTAATTCTCTATTAACGAGAAACATCAAAGTCTTCAAAATTTGACCTGTTCTTATACAAGATAAGTAAGATTTAAGTGGACTGAAATTCAAGCTTTAAGCAACTGTCAGTCCACTTAAATCTTATTTCTCTTGTATAAGAATATGGGGATCTTATATATTTTGTATATTCTGTTTGATTAGAATCGGGCCTCGCTGTGCAAGGGTTTAAATTTGATAATTTGTGCAAAAATAGCCTCTGATGATCAATCACTTGAAATAGGAAAAGTAAGAATGGGAACAAACGAAAGTTTAAAGAACTTTGGGACAAGAAGAAAGGGGAAAAAAATGATATCCCCATCCAGTCTCCAGGCTGAGGCAGGAATAATGTTTTAAAGAATCGTATCTTATGAATGGTTTGGGCAATTTTCATCAAGATAAACACTCTTACATGTGCGTCATTACTATAATCATTACATGTATCATTATTGTCATTCTTATGATTATCTATCATCGTCTTATTTCCCCAATGAATATGTTTGTTCTTCATCATCAGACGCCTCGCATCCAAGATGGCCGTCTGTCCCTTTGGCAGTGTCTGCCAGACGAGGTGTGGCTCTACGTGCTCACCTTCCTCCCCCAGTCTGACTTGTCTCGCCTCATGCAAGTCTCCAAGGGATTCTACCGGCTGACCAATGATGAGAGTCTGTGTGAGTTTTCAGTTATCCCCCCTTATCTCGTCTGCAGTTCAGTGCCATATTTTTTTTACCTTTTTCTCACAATCTATATTGGTTTTTTATTTCCTAGTTTGGTTTTTTTTCCCTACAGCTAATCCTTTCTCTCTGTTTCCTTCTTATAGTTTCTTAGTTTTATTCCTTCAGTTTTTTGTTTCTTTTAGATTATATTGAATTTTTCACCTTTTCTTACTATTTGAGTCTCCATTGTCCTTTTAAGTTTGCTTTCTTTGGTTTTTTTCAGCTCATTATCTTTATTTCTTTCTACATTAACAGTTTCTTTATGCAATTTTGTCTTTGTTTACATAGTTCTATGTATCATCATATTCTATTTCATTTGAGGAAAGATGCAATGGAAATAAGCACCTTATTATCTTTCATGTGCAATTATACCTTTGACTCACTATAATATTTCAATCCTCTTTCTACGATTCTAAGTTGTCTTTTATATATTCGTTTCTTTGAGGATATGGTGTGGATGCATTGTGGGTGTTCCATAAGTGCTTAGCACACTTGCAGAGACAAGATGATAAAATGAAGAAACATTGACGACTGTTTAAAATGATGTTCATTAACCCTTTCACAACGCAGTCTAATTCTAACCCAACTCAGTGAGCTGACATATGCCAAAAGCCTGAATGGCTGGAAATTCAGGCTTTTGGCATATGTCAGTTCACAAAAATCTGATTTATCTGGTATAACAACAGGCAAATCGTGAAGATTTTGATGTCCTTAGCATTGAATTGAAAGGGTTTACTAACAATGATTTCCTGAGGTATCCGTGAAGTGCAGCAGTAACGTGTTTCCTTGTCCCCCTGCCTCCCCCTACCTCCCCTCACACCCCACAGGGCGCTACATCACAGTGCGGCCACACTTTGCCCTCACAGACGCCTCCCTGGCCTCCATCACCAGCCACCACCCCATCTCCTTGGCCATGGTCAAATGTCAAGGCCACGACCTTTCTGTCAATGCTCTGCAAGACTTCTTCAAGGAGACGCAGGGCAGACTTAAGGTAAATTACTGACAACTTCAAAAATTGTATTTGAACAGTGCCAGGAAGGAAAAGGCCATCCCAGGTAAAACCTGTCTGTGTGTTCCAGGAACTGAATGTGTTGTGGTTGTAGCCATGTGGTATCTTTGATGTGTTAATGTTCTGTCTGTATGTCTGTGTGTTCCAGGAACTGAATGTGT
>JAUEKZ010173665.1:0-14361 GCA_031471865.1 Melibe leonina | reverse complement strand
CAAAAATTGTATATTAATAAACCCTTGTCTGGGGGGGGGGGGGGGGGATTTGATTGTAGAGCATGTGTGGAGGGGCGTATGTGGTTTTGCTTGGTTGACATCGGAAAAATTACATACTGACCAATCTCAGTAGACACCCAGTGTAGCCTTGAATGATGCACTGGAGAGAACACATTTTTTTCCGACCCAAAAAACCCCACATTACTGCAGGGTACCCCGCGGGTCGGTAATTCGGGGAAAAGTTTGCAATCTTATTGGAAACCAGCATTATAGCAGCTGTCGTATTATGCGTTTGGCATTATGGGACAAGTGCTGAGACTGAACAGTCGAGGGTCAGTATACTGTGACTGTGAGAGCTCTCTCTTTATCTCTGTGTGGCAGCTCGCCTTTGATGTGGCAACAACGAAAACCAAAATCAGTTGCCTTATGTCTGGCGTGAGTAGACAATAGTCTAGGATAAACGGTCGAAGGTAGTGAAACAATAGGACTATCTCCTTGGCATAAATATGAGTGTTTAAACTGCCGCTAGCTAGCTTTGTCTATGATATATACTACAACATACATGCTTGTTGTAGCACGGTGGTCATACTTGTCAATACTACTACAATCGACGACCCTTGTGTTGATGTTGATCAGGGAGTGAAAAAAAGTTCAACACAACCGTCAGATCAACACAACCGTTGGGTCGATTATTTTACACAAAACAAGGGAAAAAGAGAGGCAAGACACGACAGTATTGAGACGTCACATTAGTACGATACAAAGAAAAGAAGAGAGCGTGTCTTGTGTATATGTCTACCTGCTTATGTGATTATTGTTCAAGCTGTCACTGGGTGGTTGTGATGATTGTCCACGGACTAAGCCAAACGTGACCAAAGATGAGGAGGGGTGAGGATTAAAATGATGCAAGACACGCGTGACGCTTGGTCCATACTAAGACTAACACGTCAGTGTGACGTGACACCGTTGTAAGTTCCACGCTTAGTGAAAAGGTGGTAAAAAAACAAATGGAAATATTAGTACAATAGGTACAAAGAAAAGAAGAGAGAGTGTCTTGTGTCAATGTATACCTGCTTATAGTCTTGGGGCCACTGGTACCCCCCCTCCCCCTCTGGGGGTTGCGAGTTCGAATCCTCAGCCGGTCAGGATGATTTTTTTTTCAGTATCATCAATACTTTATTATTATCATTGATTGTACAGTTTTCTTCATTATTATCATTATTGTTGTTTTTTAAAATAGCAATTACAGCTGGAGTGAAAGATTCAGATTCGAACAGGACTTTCCTCCTTTCGGAGAACTGGGTTTTCACTTGTACAAAATAAAGATGAAAAATAAATGTATATAAATAAGGATTTTCGAAAAATAAACATTAAATGTTGATATTTATTTCACTATAATCGAGTCGCGTGCGTTCATTCTAAACAGTGCCGTCACAATGTGAAGGTGAGGGGTCATCATATAAGGGAAAACTTTAACCGCTGATCTGGGTAATACGACATAAGGAGAGCATGTTATAAAACGTGTTGTTGTTGTTGATTAGTGTAACGTCATTTTAGTTACTGTATATAAATAAATGGAAGAATTCTCATAGAAATGCTAACGTGCTGCCACACAGACTTACACAGATGGTTTCCTTGTGGGACAGCTTTCTGAAATGCCAATATCAACGTCGTCGGTGAGATGTGGCCACGGGGTTCAAACCCTGGACCTTTTGGTTCAAGAGCGGACTCCCTCCCGTTCGGGCTACGGACCAGGTGCAGCCAACTCCTTAATCGCACTGAACGAAGCGATAAACGCTTACACAAGAAGACTTCGCTAGTGATAGGAATGAACCCGTCCAATGCTAAGGACACCAACATCTTCAAGATTTGCCTGTTCTTATACCAGATAAATCAGATTTCAGTGAACTGATATAATATACATACCAAAAGCCTAAAATTCATGTCAGTTCACAGAAATTTCATTTATCTGGTATAAGTGTTTGCTTGCAACTGCTTTGGTCATATAAGCGCCCTAGATGATAGGCTAGTTAAAAGAACAGCCAGACTATGACGCAATCGCAAAGCAGGACACACAGCGTACAGATGATCGCTACTGTCCACATCATGCACTTTATTGTGGTCTGGGCAGACCCAGGATATGCTACCGCCCTTTGTGTACAAAAGTACTCAGTCCTTCTAGATAGCAAGTGACCCTGTAGTTAGGTACCACAGTGTAAAACATGGGGGATGACCATAAGTCTGTTTGGACGACAGGCAGGACCAAGACTGAACTAACACCAAATACAAAACAGCTCTATGTGTATGCTTGCAAGGGAGAACTGGAGAGAGTGCTCTAAAAAGTAAGATTTGTTTGTTTATTGGGAGTTTTAGGGCGCTTGCAACTGCTATAGTCATATCACCGCTCAGGGGTAGGTATAGGCTAGTTAAAAGAACAGCCAGACTTTGACCCTGCCAGGGACGTTTCAGATGATTAACAAGGAAAAAATATCTCTAAAAAAAGGTGACAAAGAGATGATTTACAGCAAAAAAACCCATCTCTGACAATCACAAAGCAGGACACACAAACATCATGCACTATTATGGTCCAGGAAGACCCAGGATATTCTACCGCCCTTTGTGTACAAAAGTACTCAGTCCTTCTTGATAGCAAGTGAGTGACCCTGTAGTTAGGTACCACAGTGAGAAACATGGGGGATGGCCATAAGTCTGTTTGGACGACATGCAAGACCAAGACTGAGCTAACAGATACAAAACAGCTGAGTGTGTATGCTTTCTAGGGAACACTGCAGAGAGTGCTGGAAAAAGTAAGTTGATAGATGAAGCCAAAAGATAAGAAAAAGAAATAGCGCCCAGCAGAGGCGCCCACCAACCGCACGCAAAAAGTAAGATGATAGGTAAAGCCAAAAGAGAAGATACAGAAGAAGAGACCACCAGAGGCCCCTGCAAAAATGCCTTTTATCAAAGATCAGCAAAAAATACATTGTAAGTGTGAGTTCCTTGAGATCTTGATAACATTTTCATGTTGCTCCTCTTGCTTACAGACTACCAATAATGACAACATGGGTTCCCAGGAACTATAGTAGTAGTATGTAATAGCTACGTAGAAACAAAATGCAGTAATATGAAATGGCAAAGATAATAAAGCATATTCGTTTTCACATTTTTATTGCATAATCAAACTGACCAAATACTTTTATCACAAAAAATTCAAACTCGCTTTGCTGATCTGGATGTGGAGTAAAGGATACAATTCATTTTTAACCCTTTCAAACGGGGACTGATCCTGACCAAAATTGAAATATGAAAATCTTAAAGATTTAAATGTTCTTATGCCCAATAAATTAGATTTCAGTGGCCTGACATATATATGCCAAAGGCCTGAAACTCAGGCTTTTGGCATATGTCAGTCCATCGTAATCTGATTTATCAAGTTTAAACACAGGCAAATCTTGAAGATCTTAGTGTTAGTAGTTTGGTTAGAAATCATCTTAGTATTAAAAGGGTTAAAATGGAGCAGACATGCACATTAAGAAATCAAGAAAAAACATTACATAATCTTTCATGAGAAGCATACTGGTATGTTTCAAAACAAACCACACTTAACAGTCTTCTTATCCTCAGAGAAAATTATCTCTGTCTTTCACTCTTTACACACACATACATCTGTCCATACATTGTATTACATTCTATCTTTCTAACTTCATTTTCAGTCACGTAAGTCTTCAAATGCAGACATTTCATCAAAACTAAGCCACATACATACATGTACAGTGTATTAACTTTGCAGGGAGTATTTGATCTTTTTAGACCATTGAGGCATATTGAATTGTTTACATCTCTCAGCACCCACAAGGAAAAGACAGGAAACAGACAATAATCAACATGTTTATGGCTAAAAAAGAAGCAATTCATTTTCCCATAACAAAAAGAGCAAGGAAAGAAATTTTTTTTATCCCAAAATTGAATTAAAAAGCAAGTAGGTGATTGTTTGTTTATTTGTTTATTGATTATTTTAGGGCTGAATTTCAGGCTTTACTGAAAACTGATTTATCTGGTATAAAAACAGGCAAATCTTGAAGATTTTTTTGTGTCAGTAGCATTGAAAGGGTTAAACTCTGAAGGTCAATTCTGAAGGCAGAATAGACACAACAAGAGAAAAAATCTGATTGTATAGAAATAAGATCTACCAATTGGATAATTGTTAAAAGCCACTTTTAAATTCTTACAGGAAGTGAAAATATTCAATTTAAATCCAAAAAGAAGTATATCTCAATGAGAATTTATAAAATCACCAGATCAGTAAAAACAAACAATCAATCGTTAGCAGAGAGAATTTGATGGGTCATTTTTCTTTTTTTATTTATCATTAAATCATGATTTCAAGAAATTGTTACAACTGAAATTCCTTTTTTCGTACACGTATCAAGACAGGAATTCCCTCTTGTCATGAGAGCATTTGTTCCTGGTTAATCCATTGTAAATATCCTTGAGGCTATGTCATTGACCATCCAGTCGATGCCATTTAGGAGATTCTGTCCAGTCACAGCACTGCAATCCTGTATCAACCAGTGGTGGGTCTTGATCGAGTCAAGATCCATAGCCTGTGATAATATCAAATAGACAGAATGCAATAATAGATTCATTGAAGACCAAGACAAATTGAAACAAATAGCCAAAATCGGAGACACGTGGAGGAATCTATTGACCTGGATGCAATCTTCAAATATTTATATGTATTTCTTGGTAAGCGTATAAATGCAAAGTCTGATCATAGCAAAGAAGAGTGGCGTACCATTTCATGTCTACCTCTACCTAGGAGATGGCACCGGAAGTAAGTAAGTAAGATCATAACATGCTGACAATTCAAGACATCAATTCAAAATTCAATAATGATATCCACATGAAGGGCTCTATCAAAAGATAAACTAATGTGTAACATTTTGGACAGAGATTCAAGATAATTGTCACTACTGATTTCACTGATTTAAAAATAAATAAAAATAAAAATGTTTTTAAAATCCCCGTATAAAGATTTTATCAAGACAAATAAAGTCACATTAAAAATACAGTAGAAAACAAAATAGTACCTGTCTGATTTCTTTGGCAGATAAAGAGCCAGGCAGATCTTGTTTGTTGGCAAACACCAGCAGGGTAGCACCAGCCAGCCTCTGAAAATAGGAAAAGGGTTGAGTATTTTCATTTTGCATTTCTCAAACTCTATAAAGACAAGAAGAAAAGTCCATCAATGGTTTAAAGCTTTCATCAGACAGACAGACACACAGATAGGCTGATGGCTGAGATTTTTTAAAATTACAGATATCATCTTTAGAATGTTAACATATTTTTCAGTTGCTGTCATTCTACATGAAAATTTGTGTTTCATTTGTTAAAGCCTGTTATAAAAGTCTTTTAAAGCTTACACCGCTGGCCAATAGAGATGGAGCTTATCCTGTTTTCTGTAGTGTGAAGCGGACAAATGACAATGGTTACCGCTCTCTGGATAGGACACCAGTCTATTGTAGATTACTTCTCCTAACCAGAATTGTGGATTGATACCCATTTTACACCTAGGTGAGGTGAGGCAATTGGAGCAATTTCTTTGCCCAAGAAAAAACCAAAGTGCCACTGGTAGATATTGAACCTAATACCCCAGGGTTCTGTGCTGCGTCATTACCAATTCGGCCACAGTCATTCCTAAAGCTTGTCATTGTCATACTGTTCTGAATTACAATACTGTTCTCAATCCATCCCCTTATTTTAAATGGAGTTCATTTCTTTACATAAAATTATTCTCTCTAAAAGCATGTTGTCTACATCTCTTAAACAGCTTGAAACTGCTTCCCATCATTTTGGCATCAAATACAGTTTTTAAAAATACAAAACTTCTAAATCTACTCGCAATAACAAATCTGCATCCTTAAAAAGAACACAATAATTTTTTTTAATGTCTTTAAATGTTTTACAGAGCACACATATTAAATTGAGACTAGAGATTTCCTATTTTTATTGATAACCCCTATATTACTATTACTACATTTCTCAACACGTTCAATGCAAAGGTTATTTCTCAAACTACAGACTAGATACATAGACCCATCTACATTGAATTCTTCAAGATTTGCCCTTTTTTATATTATACCAGGTAAATCAGAATTCAGTGAACTGACAAAATATGCCATTTCACGGAAATCTGACTTATCTGGTATAAGAACATGAAAATCTATAGATTTTGCATATTTCAGTGCGATGAACCTGACACTGACCATGCTGTGAAAGGGTTAAGAACACACAAAAGCACAAATACAAAGTGAAAAAATTTTGGCCTACCTCTTCTACCAGGAGTGCATGTAATTCTTTCTTGCAATCATTTAGTCTCATCCTATCTGCACTGTCAACGACCCATATAAGGGCATCCGTGATTTCAAAATAGTTTCTCCAATAAGATCTTAGGGATTTCTGACCCCCTACATCCCAGATATTTAACTTGAACCTGCATATAAGAGGAGATTGAGACTTAAGGTGCTTGAGAAAAAAAACGTTGAAAAGATGATGAGACATATAATATCTAACATTAATCAAAACAGCAACTATTACTTTTAAGTTTAAAAGAACCAAATGATTTATACATATTGAAAAGGATTATGACAGACGACTATGTAAAGCACACTGAAATTTTAATAACAAAATGCTTTATTTCTTATGATATATGAAAGTTGAGAATGAATAACAAATGAAACAACAATTCAATGTACTATTACAAGTGAGCTGAAGTTTTATACCTTGAGTTAAAAAAAACAACAAAAAAACTAAGGGAAATCTGAAAAGCTAGGTCTGATTTAAGATAATTTTTTTTTCACAATACCCTCTGTGTTCAAGAGTCTTGATATTAAACCCTAGGGTTGGTGAAATTGTATCAATATCTTCCCCATTGAATTTCTTCAAGATTGTTGTCTTCCCAGCGTTGTCAAGACCTCTGTAAACTTGGTCAGGGATCACAATTTTAAACAAGTGGGAAAAATATAAAACACACTAAAATCAACTGTTATTGACAGCCGATTTATCGACCTGTGGACATATCAATGTATTTTCTGATTAACAAAATTTTTCCTTCAAAATCATTACTAAACAATTTAAAAAAGAGTACATATAATACATCTTTCATAAGACCAGCAATGTTGTATGGATTAGAGCAAAACTGTTAGTACCAGAGTACAAGTACAGGAGTACTGTTACTGTTACTGTTTACTTTTTTAAAACATTTTAGTCCAAGTTTTATGTTTCATTTCAAATAAAAATAAAATAGTATATCTGTAGATTAACATTTTGAGAATTCAGCCTGAAAGTTGCAAAGCTCTTCGGTAACCCCATAGTGTAAAATTATTGATCAAAGAGAGCCACCCACATCATGAGGAATGTTACAGATACAAACAAAAACAAACAAAAGCAAAGGAAACTTCACAAAATTTTGGCTTCTTATCTTTGTTCCTATTCAACCAAATCAACAAAATCACACCAAAAAGAAAAAAATTGATAATTGTTGAAAGGGTTTATGCAAAAAAATGTGAGGATGGTTACAACTGAAAATCCCCCTTGAAAACGAAATTTTTAATTTTAAGTGAGGATGGTTACACTTCAAAAAAGAACGGACGAATGATTTTCGCACTCCCTCACAGATACAGCCATCTTGGAAAGATCTAAACAATGACCGACAATGAATGCTTTGCGGAAACACTTATTAAAAATATGGAAGCCAGTAAAAATAAACGAATCGAAGTAATTGCAAATGAACACCACGAGGAACACAAAAATCGGACGATTTAGTCACTCCCATTAATGGCACATCCCAAACACATCCTTGTAAACAAAATCTAGAGGTCGGCTCTCGGGTATAGGTTCATGAAGGACCAAATATCACTTATATCGCTTTTAAGATTTCTGACAGTCTGGTTGTGAATTAAGGTAATAATTCTTCAACTGCTTAAAACGGACGATCATAATATGCAACATTCCTCATAGTGATTCACAGTGCTTTCGCAATAATTGCTTGATAGATGTGGAATCTTTTTCATATTTTTTCAGCACTTTGACTTGTCTTTGTTAAAATGACATATGGAACACGGAACAGAACCTTTATTTAAGTGTGTAAAGAGGAAGCAAACATTGACACTCGGCCGTGTTATTATTTTGGTGTGAAAAAAAGGCAATTTTTTTCAGTTATAAGTGTCATTAGTACCAGTTTATTTCTTATCAGTTTTTCAAGCTTAGGAGAGCTTCTTTATCCTTTTTGTGACATAGTCTAGTAAAACCGAAGTTATAAAAATCTAAGATTAAGGGAAAATAAAAATATTTTTCATGAGTAGATAGAGATTTATGGGAGTTTTTGGTAAACAGTAATGGTGGACTTTCCCATATCGCAATTTTCATTGGCTGATACAAAACGGTCCAGTCCATTTATTCATAGATCAGCCTAGTTGCTTAGATTCCTAATGTGTCGCTTGCATTAGTTACAATGTTTTCTAATTGCCAGGTGGTAGCTTTCTCCTTTTCATTGGAGAACAACATGAATCTCGTGTTATCTTGAAAACGTACTGCAACTTGGTGAGAATAAATCCCTCCCTAAGATCTAAATACTGTTGCTGTATCAACTGTCCTCTTTGAACTGTCAACAACCATAAAGACACCAAAAATCTGAAATAAAAACAGACTGCTCAGCTGGTTAACAGATCTTTCCATTATGAATCCTATCTACCGTACTAAGTCTATGGGGTGACTCACTCTCAGATTCTAGCCAAGTCTCTCTTCTATTTCATTATATCTAATGTCTATAGAGTCTAACTTCTTTATGAACTATCTAATGAACACTTTAAGAGAGAAAAAAACTGTAAAAAGGATACAACATCAAAAGTCTGACTTCTTTCTCCTTTTGCTTCATTTTTTTCAAGATAGTTAAAAGACCCATTGATGTTTTACGTCGGGAACTTCAGTTCGTTACTAAAAGTAAACATTAGTAACCGAAAAGATATTTTCAAGCAGAGTGTCTTCCCCTTATTTTGTTAAAAGTTAGTTCGCTCATTTTACAGTTCGATGTATAACTAAAGTTATCATAAAAGAAAAAAAATGAGCTCTGATTTACGTTTATTTATTCTGATCCATCGACTACTGCCCTATTTGTTTTCTTTAATAGCTCTTTAGCAGTACTTTATTTGATTAAATTTTCAAAAATGCAATTTGAATTAGAATTCGGTAGACTTAATAATCTGCGAAAACTGAATTATACGACTTTAAGATTATCGAGTGTATCATTTCCGGGTTGTCAACAGCGGACTCTGGCTGACTACTGACTACTGACTGTGCCAACAGAATGAATTAGAAGTATAAGTTGACAATATGCTGTGACCCTGCTAATGAATATGAGCCAGTCAGACCCCAAACTGAATGTCCATGACAACATATGGCACTTTTCAGTATCAGATCCAGTGCTACATAAAAAGAAGTTTACGATTTATAAAGTAACCTGCAAGGTATGCAGTCTGGTGTCCCCTAGCTATCTTTCTCTTTAATAAAACAATATTTTTGTCTAGACTAGACTAGATTGGATTATTTTTCTGGATGCTGCATGTCTAGCCAGGTCTAGATACTCTGATAACTGTGCAATAACAAAAGAAATTAATGAACGAAAGTACACAGTTTTCTAACATGTTTTCTTAGGCATATGCGTATCATTTAGGCTCGGTTGTCAACACTAGCAAGAGGTCTCGGCACTTTTTAGGTTGTTACCCCAGGAAATATTTCTATCGATTCTACTAATTAAGTATCTGTAGAATACCTTCTTGCCAGTTCCAATTTGTGTCAGCTACCTCACGATCATATCAAATCGAGCTCGTAAATATTGATCTTGTGGGAAACTTTTATAACGAAAAAAGGCTGAGATCTCTGCGTAAAAACTTGATCCACCTTTGAAGACAGGAAAGTTATTTCAAATAGAATGTGGGCTCTGGCTAAGCCACTCGCCACACAAGGTCTGTGTGAGTACCGTTGAATCATTTCAAATTACTCTATCAAAATATATGGCATTGACATGCATATGACTGGAAGCAAAAACAATGGTGGATCCATGGGCGGACAAGCAAAGTAAACAATCAGATCTTCCAATCATTGAATGAGGAAAGGATTGGGAACACAACACGTGATGTTGTTTTTGTGTTGGTAATCCCTTTGCCCTCTGCCTAAGAAGACAATTCTCTGATCCTGAAAACCATGTCCTTCAAAATCTCAGTCTCTGGTTTACTGTCTACATTATGATGAATAACATTGACAGAGATGTGAAGATGCTGTTTTATTTGTGTTTTATTGACATTGTTATTCAAATACCAAAGCCAAAAATGTCTTGATTCTAAATACCATCTAAATCTAAGACTAAGTACATTGTGCTGATCACCCGCTTGCTTTTGTCCACAAAGTTTTTTTTAAGAATTCCCCTTTCCTTGCATTGTCGAGAAATTCTGACAAGAAGTTATGGTTATGTTTGAGCTTCTTGCTAATAAAAATCTTTAGATATGCCAAACCATGTACTCTTGCATATGTTTAATTCATTCCATTTTGTTAGAGATGCTTCATGTTTCATAATTATGCAATTTGTACCCCAACATTCCTCTTTGGTCTCAGAAATTCCTGTGACTTGTTCCAAAATTCCTCTTTGGCAAATTTTGGTTTTGTGTCTCTGCAGTATTATAGGGAGGAAAACAATGCAATTTTTTTTCAGAAATTCCCAATGAAATTGTTTTTTTCTTCATCCTTATTTTCAGACATTCCCGATCAAGTCACCAGAAGTTTTGACAGAGGTGAGATGTACTGAAATTAACCATCTTCTAGCATACCTTATTTAGCCAAACCTTCTCAGAAATTGTGGTGGTAATAGTGTTGTTTTATTTAATTGTTGCTTACCTTTTTATGTTAGTGTTATTTGTGTGCATTGTGAATATTTGTGAGTGTCAATACATCACTGTGTAGGGTGTATGATAGCTGGACTCAATTTTTGGTGTGAATCATAATCTTTAGTATCAAAGCAAACTATAAGTTTGTGATGTACAGACCTGAGAAGTTGACATGTGGCAAATAGTTTCAATTGTGTTCAAGGTGACTTTTAAAGGTCATATGTTGTTCACCACTGGGCCAAATTTTTGGGCAACACATGTGTAGCTGCTGCATTAATCTGGTCACCATTTTGTTAAAGAAAGCTTGTTACAATCTACATGTTTGAAGCAAAAAAAAAATCTTTTCTGATTTATTTAAAACAGAGAGTAGAGAAAATAGGTCGATAAAATTTGGATTGTTGATTTTTAACCTTACATCTGCGTTCACAATGATATGGGTTTTTTTTAAAGAGAAATCTTTCAATGATAATTTCTGATTAAAAATTAAGAATTAAAAAAAAAATATTTGCCTTCCATTTGATTTTCAATTTTCTTGGATATTTTTCTAAATTTGAACAATGACTAACTGAAATAAACATATGTTCATGGCTGTAGAGCTCAAAAACGGATTAAAACCTATAACATTATCAGTTTGCTTTAAGTGGAGTTCGCCTATTGGTATCTTTTATTTCAGATTGTTTGTTGGAAAAGGTACAATGACTTCAAGACTTTATACAAGTCTCTCTGTGCTCTGCATAAAGCTCTTCACAGAAGAAATCCTTTCCCAGAATTTGCCAAGCCAAAGCTGTTTGGTGAGACATGATGTATACTTGCTCTTAATGTGCATGGTTGTTAGTATTTTGATATAGAAGAGCGAGATGTTGCACGAAACACTGTTCTGATAATCACAATTATTATGATCAGTTTTTAGAAACTTTTATGTCTTTTATTTTTTAAATTATTTCATAGGTCAAGTTCAAAGACTATCTAATAAAAAAACATTTGGTTGTTTTTCTTAAATCAGATTAAGTGATGTGTTTGCCAAAAGTTATTAACTCTCTTGCAATGCATCATGCCCCACTATTTCGTGATATCAATGTAATACAAAATGAGATTTGCATGACTTATTTCAAGCCCCTCTTTACTCATGTAAATCACACTGTCTGCGTTACACAATCACTAAAATTGTTGCCTGATTAGAGAGCTTTAAAAACTTCCTTAGCAAACAGTAAAAAGGTTTTTTGGACATTGTTTCATCTTTTGTTTGAGTAGCGTAGCCCAATGTGCATAATGCATGATTTCTGAAATTCATGCAGAGCGGTATGTTTTTCTATTTGACTTGGAACACATGTACATTCAATGTTTTGTATTTTGTACAGCGTTTTATGCTTTAGTAATAACAATATTTGCTTTTCTTCTTAATTGCATCTATAAGTTTTTTTAAAATGGATGTTTGAAAAACCAGTCTCTAACAGCTGCTAACCAAAAAACAGCTCTATTGCTTGTGAGTTAAACTTTAAACAATATTTTCAGGTCGTTTTGATGACACTGTGATTGAGGAGAGAAGACAGAGTGCTTTGGATTTGTTGAACTTTGTTTCAGGGCAACCACATCTTTACAAATCTCTTATATTCAAACAGTTCTTTGAGGCAAGTTGCTTGATTCTTTGATAACATAGATTCATCTCTTTTTTTTCCCTTCTTCCTCTTTTTTGTCTTCTGCCATTCTATTATTGTGTAGCATTCAGGACAGTTTTTATTTTTTTAATGCAAGTTCACTTTATCATCCCTCAATGGCATACAACTGCATTTATCACTTATGATTTGGATTTATACTTATTTTTGTCCTCCAGGATGGCAAATCAAAGTCGAGTGAAAGCTACAAATCAAATCGTCTTGGCCTGACCTCTTCCGCCACTTTAGATGTACTTTCGGGTGAAACCAGTCAGTCAGACGGGAAACCTCCCCCAGACCTTGTGCCCATCATATCACACTCAGCAGGCAACAAAGTTGTTTTAGATGGACAGATGATTTCTAGTGCTGCAGCGGATGTTGAACATAAAGAATTGAGTCAGAATGCAGAGAAAGCCAGTTCAGGAGATTACAGATTATCAGAGTTAGTTTTTGATTAGAATGATATCATGATAAAAATTGTAATTGTTTTAAAATTTGAGTTATTTGGAAAAAATAATTTTTGTATTATGCTGTGTTAGATCAAAAGTTGTTATTCCTGTTTGAAGCTTTGTTAGCTTTAAAAAAAAAAGATTCATATTAAATTGTCAAATCAAAATCATTATGACATTATGAGCTTAGGTCTGAATATTATTTAATCAGTTTTGTTGTGAGTAGCAAGGGGGGGGGGGGGGGGGGCGGTGGTTTGAATTTAATATTATTTTTCACTTTGCATTGAAAATTTGCATTGGTTGATCTTTTATAAAACCAATTTCTTTAAATTTCAGAGTAATGGGGCTGGAGGGTACTTGGAATTTTCCCCAAGAAGCAGATAATATTAGTCTTGGTTCTTCCTCTGGTGAAGAAACAAATGATACAGATGAGGATTCTGTTATGGCCCAGAGCCTGCCTGACCCAGAGCTGGCATTTTTTGACCCCATGGCCTGCAAGGGCCTGAGATCTCCCTCCGAGCCTGGCATGACTAGAAGCAACAGCTGGCTTCTCACAGGTCTCAACATTTGTGCTGAGATGGAAACAGATGGACCAGATGAACCAGATAATGGTTGGCTAATGTGGTTGTTTTTCTTTTTGTTTTTTCGTTGTGTCTCTAATTACTTTTGTCAATTCTTAATTCAAACCACTTTGATACAATTTATTTTCCGTGAAAATGTAGTAATGTTTGATTTTTTTAAAATGTGCTTTTTATTTTATTATTTACATCAGGTAAGAGTGAAATTGAAGATGAGTACCAAGCTGCACGCAGCAACTCTGACTTCAGTAACAGCTTCACCCTGGTAGCTGAGTTATCACAGTCTGGGACGGTCGAAGAAGACGGGGACAACGCTGTGACTGAACAGGGGCCCTTAGATTACCTGGAGGAATTTGATCCTTTGCGTAAAATGTCTGAGAGTTCTGTCACCTCTAAGATTGAGTGTGGCAAGGGAGATTTGGACCTGTCTGGTCAGTGGCAGGAGACCTGGTCAGGCAGCTTCTCATCTCAGACCTCCTCTGCATCTCATTGGTAAGGTCTTTATCATACTGACACTCATAATATGGATATTATATCATAGCCTTCCACCCCTGGCAGGGTATAGGCCACAGACAAGCTCCTTCCATTTAACTCTATCCTGGGCCATTTTTCCAAACTCTTTCCAGTTGAGTTTCATCCCTTTCATGTCCCTTTCCACACACCTCTGCTATGTCTCCCGTGGTCTACCCCTTCCTCGCGCTCCCTGTGGGCTCCAGCTCAGCGACTGCCTTGTGATATTACCAGT
>JAUEKZ010173571.1:0-14366 GCA_031471865.1 Melibe leonina | reverse complement strand
ATCCACAGTGATTGGCTTGAGCAAGGCTGTCGTATCCACAGTGATTGGCTTGAGCAAGGCTGTCACATCCACAGTGATTGGCTTGAGCAAGGCTGTCGTATCCACAGTGATTGGCTTGAGCAAGGCTGTCGTATCCACAGTGATTGCTCAAGCTGCCATCAATCTGTACATATTATCACTCTGATTCTGGCCCGCATCAAGGCGACCCATTGATTCTTTGGCAGTACGTTCCCGTTGCAGGCCTTCAGTTTGGCCATGGGCTGCTTAATTTGAGTAGTTGTCCCATTTCTTGCATGTTGCCAGGCTATAGATCTTAGCATGATCTCTATGGTGACTAATAATAATGTGATGAAAAGGACAATAATGGAAACCACCATTTAGATAGAGGCTGTATAGGTATAGGTATTACTTACTCAAACCAAACATGACCATTTTAGTTGTTGCCCATTTGACAGTTTGGTGAAGTGAGGCGGATGAGTAGTTTTTAATAGGCAGAGTATCCGCCTCGGAACAGATATTTCGGGGGTTAGAATCCTGACCACATACTTAAGACTAAGACGTTAAGATCGTCACGGAATGCAAACATTAGAGCCATGGATTTGTTTGGAACACGAATTTAAATAATTGTATCGGGTCTGTTCATAAAATTTGGAAAGTACCAGATAGAATAGCGGTGCTACAGTCAATTTTAAAGAAAACTAAAAAGGAAAAGCATTGTCCACTGTGAATGTGTACGCCCGCTTAAGGAGCGAGTTGAGTTGTATGAAACCCTAAGCACACTTGTTACTAACAAATTACACATCATCTCTATTCATCTGCGAAAGTGGGAACGAAAATAAGTGCAAATGGAACATAAATAAGGAATGTACTCAAGGGGGATAAGAAATTCGAGCGGACAGTTATCAACATATTTTACTGCTTCAAAGAGGTTAGTCCAGATATACCTAACCAACAGGGCATTTCAGTCAGCACAACGCCTGTCACAGGCCAACCTGAACAGGGAACAGAAAATATCAACACGGTAAGATCATTCCAATACACGACTTAATAGATTGAGTAATTTGTTACAGTCAACATAAAGCAACATTGAGTGATTAATCACCCTGTTAACGCTCTCTGGGATAAAAGAATTACATTAATTATCTCTTTTTCCCACCCTAAATTCACTACCTATGGCATTGTGATAAGTGCGATGCCATCCGTCATCTCCAATAATTAATCTTGATTACCGTTCCTTCATTGATGGTGAGTCAGTCATACTATGTGCCGGAGGGTCGACCTTCCTGTCGGGGTGTGATGATTCAACGATGCACTGCAACCAACGCCGTCTCCCCGACCGAAGCATTATCACTTATAACCTTTTACACCAGCAATTCATTCATCTAATGCTGGCTGGCAGATTGTTTAACGTGTGATTTAGGTCACATCAAATTAAAATGGTTCGAACCCTAGCCACGCCATGCCTATCACACTAGGTTCGGCATTTTAGCAGTTATCGGGCCGGGCGCTCGGCGTTATGGAAGCTGTGCTAAGACTGGTTGGCCTGGTATCAATATACATTAGCTGGATGAGATATTCGAGGGAGCCCTCTGTTTCTGTGTGGCTGCACATTGGCGTGTCTAAAGGTGTGTGTCCACCAATAGAAGCACCCAAGCCTTTTCCATTCCGTTTTTCTATTCCTAAAACCTACCAGTGGACACACACCTTAAAGAAAACTCCGCCCCTATGATCGAAACTTCGTTTAAAAAAGAGCGCTAAACAGGCAACAACCAACTTACAAAGCAACAAAGCAACAAAGCACCGTCCCCAACCAATGTTAGTTTTGTGTAGCGTTCTCATTAAGACAGAGTGCGTATCTAGATTATACTCCAAGTCACCCAAAACAAGGTGGTTGGTGCTGCCTTGTCGTGGTTTATCGACGGGTAAACAACATGAATAATATGACGAAGGTTGTTTTTACAACCCTTATCCAAAGAGTACACGCTCCTTGCCGCTTATGACTCCTGATAGCGGCAGCAATGAATTATAAAAGCCATCAAACATGAGAACTGAAGGATGTCAAGAGGGTTTTGTTCCCCATTCTGAACCCTTTGCTCTATTTACGGAAGCAGAGTCAAACAAAGCTGTCCCGTTCTAATCGGATTCCGGTTTGCCCGAGCGCGACGCGTGCGTGCGTCACTTGTCACTTACTGACACTCACCCTCTCTCTATTGATTGAACGTGAACAGGAATACAATGCACTCACTTATGTGAGGTTAGAAATAGATGAATGCACGGACTACGCGCGGTAACAAATCTCCACACTACTCGACTATTAACCCCCCCCCCCCCCAAAAAAAAGATGTGAATTGGTAGTGCCCGTGCCCAAAAACAGAGTTAAGAGGGTACGAATAATCAATTACTGTTTTAGGTGTCGAAGCTATATTAATATATACTTATACGTTAAAAAAACAAACATAAAGTGGGGAAAGGAGAATGTTTATTATGTTCTAAGTGTTTTCATCGTAAGCTGACAGACTTGACATCTTTTGCAAGTAATGTGTGTTGGCGATTGAGGAGTAATTAACTAATAAGTGTACAATAGTTACGGAAAATGAGTGGCCTTTTCACGCCCCCAAATCAACACTGGATGATAAGAGAAGGGTTTCTCCTACTAACTCGCTGTCACCCAAAACGTACATACAACTTTCATTCTATCGATTATACCCCTACAATATGTTTGCCATTTTACTCAATTTTAGTGCAAGTTTTGCTTTGTTTTTTCCCAAATCTATCGGCCTCGTAGTCCAATAGGTAGAGCTCCCGCCTCTATAGCGGTAGTCCGATAGTTCGAATCCCGTTTGCATACATAAGACGTTCAAATCAGCACTTGTCCCCTAAGGCGCTCAGATTTATTGGAACAGCCCGGTTGACCCGGTTTCAATATATATGACTAGGTGATATATTCGAGTGATCCCTCTCTTCATGTCTGTGTGGCAGCACGTTAACTTTCAGAGATCTGTCTTTGATATGACATATTTTATGTCTTAAAGGGTGTGAAAGAGACAGCAACCGACAAAATATAATTCTAAAACATTTAACCAGTTTTGAGTACAAGTTCTATCTTCTTCCAAAAAACTTCGAGCGTAGGTGAATATTAAAAAGATTAATTTGACAATTTGGAGCTGAATAACAATCAACTAACAAACAAGAAGCAACAAATTAAATGTATCAATATTCCATTTAATGAGTTGTACGTCAAGCCCCCCTTCCCCCTCTCCACCTCCTCTTCCTCCTGATATTCATATCAATCTAATACACTGAACTTGACACATGACTAGAAGCCAAATAGGCGAGCAGGCAAATTGGTAACTGTATACCGACGTACGTGTAGCACCGCTGCTCCAGCGATTTGAAGGCAGCCAAAATCTGTGACAACAGAAAGGTCACAAGGGAAATTACTCTGAGATAATAATTCAAAGGCCATTCCGTCCAGGAATTTGCATTTAATTGTCTCTTTGCTTGCAGATTCCTGCGATAGCGTCGAGCGGAAGGTACGCCATGGTGCAATGGTGGTTATAGAACATGATAAAATTATTTTGAACGCAGCCGGAGCAGCTCTCCGCCCGATCATGGCGTGTGCTCATTCCATAGACGTTTACTCTATTCACTCCAAAATAACCCTCATAATAGTCTAGACCTCTGGATATGTGTTGAGTAAAAACAAGTAAAAACTCATTAAAAATGCCAGCATTGCATAAAACACACAAACTTGTGTCATAAATATTGTCATTCAGAGGGGGAAAGTAAAAAAAATGCGGGGGGGGGGGATTATTTTCTTTCCTTTTTGGGGGGAGGGGGAGGGGGTGGTGTTTGCTTTGCTTCTTCCGCGCGTGGGGATGTGGAATTTTATATCTGATGCCACCAACACTTTCCTGTCATCTTGCACGGCGAGGGATGCGGCAATCCTTACCCTCTGCAACATGAGATCCTTGTACCCGGTCAGAGGCCGGTGATTGCGTAATATCCGGTACTGGATATGGATGGAGAGATGGAGAGATAGACAGATGGATCCACCGTCGGACGGACAGACGGATGGATGGATGGATAGATGGATGGATGGATGGATGGATAATGCATGGGCGGACGGATAGATAGATTGGTGGAGTAATGAGAGAAGAGGACAGAAAGAGAGACAGAAGTAAAGAGAAATAGTATGTGTGTAAGTGCGTGTATGTGTGTGGGAGAGTGAGAGAGAGAGAGAGAGAGAGAGAGAGAGCCCCCTCATTATCGACCCCAACAATGCATCTCACTGCGCGCGCACCGGGGAATAAACATAAGATGGATTGGATTCCTGATTGTACAGCTCAATGCTCTGTGTTAGAAAACACGTACGCGAGGTAAAAGTGATCGGGGAAAAAACTCATGCTTGCATCATCAGTGCCAATTTGCAGTCGATTCCCCAAACAATATTCTCAGATCGGGTTGGGGGGTGTATTACAGCCAGTTGTTCCTGCCCTCCCACAACCCCCCCCCCCTCCCCCACCACTCCTCTTTCCCTTCCAGTGTTTACAGAAGCTGTTTGCGAAGCAAGCTCATTCCGATTGCATAGTTAGTTAGCCTGGGATAATTGTTTTTCTTCTATTCTGATTCAAATTATTAACCGCCATATTGTATTTCCTTTGTGTAGTTGATATTGAAATAGTTGGATGAATATTGGCTAAAATTAGAAAACGTATATTTTAAAAAAAGCTAGAAATAACCAATTAACGTTTTCTAGAGGTTTGAAGACATTTTATTTCAGCCCATAGGCTAGAGTATTTGTGCATCTAAATGGCAATTGTTTCTTTTTTTTCTTTTTTTGGTATATGATGTTTATTTAAGTCTGGTATGTGTGTGTGTGTGGGGGGGGGGGGGGGGTTTGCTGGAGATCAGGATCCTGCGATGGGAGGGGGGGGGGGGTACGGAAATAGCTTAAGAATTTGAGCACCCACCTCAGAACCTGTAGGTCAGTGTTTTCAACCTCGATCGTGTATAGCTAATTTGTATTTTAGCAGCTGTCCCGCAAGGCATTCAGGGAACAGTGCTAAGACTGGTTAGCCTGGTGTCAGTATACTGTGTCTGGGTTATATATTCGATTAATACCCTCCATTTATCTTTGTATGACAGCACGTTTACATGTCTCGAGAGCTCCGCCTTTGATTTGACTTAATTGTATTTAAAAGGGCGTTAAACCGGCAATAACTAGCCAACCAATACCAATGGACTGCTTGTAAGGGGGTGTAAGGGGGAGGGGGGTGTAAGGGGGGGGGGGGTACAGAGCTGTTTAACTTTTTCCCCCTGTTTGATTGACACGACATGCGAATGATGTAACAGAGTATCTACATTCCATCTGATTCAAGGTACAGCTCACTTTAAAAGATTATCTCAATTTTGACACGCGCTGTAACCAAATTCAATTTTTGGTGGCACGGCTAAATGCATTGTTTTGAAAACCTGCGGGTTAAAAAAAATAGAGAGAGAGGTAAAATTAAACCATTTTTCATCGTCAGTGCCAATTTAGGGGCAACACCATAAAGACATACACATAAACACTTATCGCGGAGCTATACAATGACAGACGCCTGGGGTGTTGCAGTTTTCATCTTTATTCACTCATTCTTTTTTCTTTCTTTCGTTCTTTCTTTATTTATCGATTACCTTTTGTTCCTTTCGGTGCAATGTTAAGCAATTCATCACAAACTTTCGCCACTGATCTCCATCCTCGTGCCGGAGGTGTCACAGTTTTTATCTTTGTTATAGTAGAATAAAAAAGAAATGTTAATTTTACCATCTCCATTAATGTAACGCTCGTCCTCACTCACAGTAACAACGTGTCGAATCATTAGAGTATTTGAAAATTAAAATACGTAAGGCAAGTTAAAAGCATTGCGCTTAACCATCCCAGTGATGTTTCAAAGACATATTATAGTTTAAAATGAGGAAAAAAACCTATTTTGAAGACAGAATTTCGATCTTTAAAAGCCCCATCATAATCTTAGACGCAAACGTTTAGAGATTAACATCTGTGTGGTCAAAAAATCATATAATGCAGTAGTACACAATTTTTAAAAAGAAATCATTTAAAGCTCCCCTGACATTTTACAAAGTGTTGATAACGTTATTTGCATTCTTTCATACTACATACTGAATCGTTGGATAACCCGTGCATCATAGAATAAATGAAAGGAGTTGTTGCAAAACGATAGACGCCATCCAGACAAAAAAAAAAAAAAACCCAGAAAAAAGTCGACGTTTGAAATTTAAAATTATGATGTCGGTTTCCATGGCAACCACTATAGATGCTGTACAAATATTTGGAGAAGATTCAAGACAGTTTGAACAAAACAATCATAAAAAAAGAAAACCCGAATGTTTTTGAGCACGTATGTTTTTTACAAGATGTTTGTAAAAGACGATGGAATAATTGACGGAGATCAATAATAATATTCAGATTCAATTTGATTTGCGACGTGACATCGGCAGGACGTTCGTAGAAACTGTATATCGGTGTTTGGGGCTGTATGTTAGATGGTTGTTGCATGTTTAAAACGCCCTTTCAAACACATTTAGGTCATGTCAAAGGTGGAGCTCCGTAGATATCTCAACCAAGCCACAGTATGCTAACACCGGGCCAACCATTTTAGCACTGTTTCCCAAAAACCGAGCTTATACGCTGAAGTTCAACTTATTAGGAATGCCACAGTGAGGGATCGAACACCTAACCTTCCAGTTACGAGGCGGGCAGTCTAGAGAGAGAGCTACCCCCCACATTTTCTATTGTAATTGTAATGCATTCGCTAGAACAAAATATAAACACAGATAGTCTAATAATAGCTGGATCGAAAAAAAAAGAAAAAGAAAAAGAAATTACATCGTGTGTTAAATTTCCCTTCACTTTAAAAAAAAGTAACTAGACTATCTATGTATGTACGTTATTTATTGTAGCCAAAAGCACTGTGATTCTTCTTGGTGAGAAATTAATTAATTGCACTTTTAACAATCGGGGACACAGGAGCCTGGGGCTAGGTTATCTTTGCCTTTGTCAGAAAATTCTGTGGCAGGAGCAAAAATAGCTCGCAGTTTTATCAACGTTTCACAACTAAAAAGAAAAGTAATTATATCTAGTTTGCAGGTTTTTCTATTCTTAAAAAATTTAAAGTTAATGATCCACATCTCTCTCTCTCTCTTTTTTTTCTCTCTCTCTTTCTTTCTTTGATCCTCTACCTCCATTCATCAATCCATCTCTCTATCTATCCATCTATCTATATATATATATATATATAATGATCCACATCTCTCTCTCTCTCTCTTTCTCTCTATTTTCTCTCTCTCTTTCTTTCTTTCATTCTCTCCCTCCATTCATCAATCCATCTCTCTATCTATCTATCTATCTATCTATCTATCTATCTATCTATATATATTATATATATATATATATATACCTATCTATCTATCTATCAATCTATCTAACTAGGTAATTGCCACCATCTGAATCGGTAAGATTCAAAATAATTTTACTAACCAAAATTGTGGATAAGTACCCATTTGACACCTGGGTGGAGTGGAGCAACTAGAGTAAGTTTCCTTGCACAATGAAAACCCGAAATGCCACTGTTAGGCATCGAACCTGGTCCGCCCGGGCTGCGTTTCTTGCTACCTGTTCGGCCACGGCGCCTACGCCAGGCTCTCTTAACCCTTTCACAGCGAGGTCTGATTCTAACTTCTAACCCAATAACAGACAAATCCAAAATCTTGAAAATGTACGCGTTCTTATGCCAGACAAATCAGATTTCAGTGAACCAAAATATGCCAAAAGTCTGAAATTGTCAGTTCACTGAAATAATGTGATTTATCTGGTCTAAGGACTGACAAGTCTTGAAGATTTTTTTGTCGTTGGCATTGAAATGGTTAAGTACCTTGTTGTGCTTTGTTCCATACCGATTATGAAACTTCTACCGTGTAATAGTAATATCGTTGAATTTTATTTTTTTTGTTTTTTTTTACCCAGCTCATTTTTTATATCCTTTCGTGGGTGGGAAATGTTATATATCTCTCCACGTCTTTCAAACCTTACAAATAATCATGACGAGGATAGAGATGAAATAAAGCGACGCCTGATTCTATTTATGAAACAGCACCTGGCCTCGACCACTCTGAATGTTTTTATAGTCCGTGCCACTGCACGCTCTTACTGAATAAAAAACAGCGGAGCTATAGAACTGTTACTCTCAGTCTACATCTGATTGATCCGTAGGAAAAACATCCTTGTTTTTATACGTTTGAACATGTAGAGAGAGAGGGGGCAGGGATGGAGAGAGAGAGATAGAGAGGGAGAGAGAGAGGGAGAGAGAGAGAGAGAGAGAAAGAGAGAGAGAGAGAGAGAGAGAGAAAGCATGTATATTTTGTCAAAATAATATAATGTATCTACCGCTGAACGATAAATTATGGAAGATGGTGGTGGTTGCATGTTTGAAGTGTAAATCCCCCATTTTTTCAACGCGGTAACTTTGTTTTTTCAACGAGGTGGTAATGTCTCTCACGTGTTTTTTTGCGATGAAATGAAATCTGCCCACGCATATCCACTCAGGCACGATTCAAAAATTCAATGTCGCGAGTTTTGGGTTACTTTGCTTTTTAACACATTGATAGGTTGGTTTTGTATTCGATACTTTGCTTTTTAACACGTTGATAGCCTTGTATTGGACATTTTCGTTTATTACACATTCATAACCTTGGTTTTGTATTGGATACTTTGGTTTCTACCACATTGATAGGATTGTGTTTGTATAATCGATAGTTTCGTTTCTAACACATTCATACGATCATACGATCATGGTGTGTTTTATCATTATTTCAGTTTATTTCATAGTTGTTCTTTTCTCAGATCACAATTATAACATAAGAAACATTGAGAGAAAAACGTGATAAAAATATTAAAGTATTTATTTAATTGGTAATAACAATTGTAATCAAATATGTTACAACCAGAAGACACGGTACCAATATCTTGTGTGTTAACGTGCCGTCGTTTATCGCAAACTCAAATCCCAAAGAGTAAATTTGCCAATCACTAATTGTTTGTATTGGCACCCTGGATATTTGGTTGTTGTTGTTGTTGTTGTTACTGTTGTTACTGTTCTTGCTGTTGTTGTTGTTGTTCCTTAAGTTAAGGTTTCTTCTTTTTAAGTTAAGGTTATGATTAACATTTTTCATTTTTGTTGTTATTGCTGTTGTTGTTGTTGCTTCAGTTTATTTTTAGCTCTTTTCTACAGCTGCAATGTACACTTGAATAAACGTGTATTTACATTATCATAGTTTAGATCTAAACGAAAGATCCAACTTTTACGCTACTAAGGCTATCTAAATACGCATCACTGTGCAAGCTTTTAAAACTCGTGTTTTTGACTGCACTAAAACGTCTCCGTCCAAGACGCTATGTGGGCGATAAGGGAAGCTACTCGCCGACCTTACCAAGGGGGGGCAATTCAATGTGGTATCATTGCATCTCTGATAAAACATTCATAGCTGAGGATACGGTGGATTCCATTCCTCCTCCAACTCCCACCTGAATTCTGTAACCAAATCGAACTTTCATGTACGGCAGTTTGTGCTTCAAAACCTTAGCACATAGCTCGCAAGGAAAAAAAAGAAGAAAAAAAAGGTAAAGGAAAAATAAATGGCTCCAAATTTTAAGATAAAAAAAAGGATATTGCCCAAATAAAGTTATCCCAAAAGTAAAAGAAAAGGATATTGCCCAAAATTAAGAAAAACTAGTCTAAAAGTAAAAATAATGATATTTCCCATAGGGAAGAAAAAAACCGATATTGCCAACAAGTCCTGCAACAGCTTGTACCAAGAACATATGACGATGACGGCGTTGCCGACTGTGTTAACAAACAGGTACCTACTTAGTGTAATAAATTGATTACTCCATATCCTCAAAGTGTGTCTTGATTGGATTAGATAGGTAAATTGATACGTTTGATATGAGCTAAAAGATATTGCCACATCCATCATGACGCATAACCACAATTCTGTTTGCCATATTGAATCCAAGGTCGTCACCTCGAGTTCATTAATAACACGAGTAGTTCGATTCTACTCGATTCCATTCGGTTGTCGACTTCTTTAACCCTTTCACAGTGGGGTCTAATTTTAACCGAACTGAAATATACAAAATGTTCAAAATGTACTTGTTCTTATTCCAGATAAATAAGGCTGAAATTAAGGCTTTTGGAATATTATCATGTCAGTTCATTGAAATCTGGTTTATCTGTTATAAGAACACGCAAATATTGATGATTTGATGTTTCTATATATCCCTTTCACAGCTGGGGTGATATTCTTAACGAAATGAAATAAAGCAAAAACATTTTTCTTTTAAATACATGTTCATATACCAAATAAACCAGATTTCAGTGAACTGACATACGTCAAAAGACTTAAAATTCAGGCTTTTGGCATATGTCAATTCACTGAATTCGTATTTATTTCCTATAAGAACAGACAAATCCTGAAGATTGTGATGTATCTAATTAGTAGTTTTGAGGAATAACCTTAGCAATGAAAGGGATGTTAATGTATTGAAAGAGTTAAATCGATTCCAACGGCTCTGTGGCTCCAGAGTTAGAAAGTCCACCTCGGAACACGTCGGTCCGTGGTTGCTACCATGGCCTCGTCATGACCTAAGGTGTTGCTATCGGCATTTCAGCAGCTGTTCCGCTGGATACTCGGTGTTTTAGGAACTGTACTAAGATTGGTTGCTTCGGTGTCAGTATGCTGGGAGTGGGGAAATTACTTTTTTTAAAATTCAAATGTGAGCCATGTTGGCCTTCAATTGGAAACATAGCCAAATAACAGACCAAGATAGCATAAAATTACAAAATCTTCTAGATACTTGTTTTATGAATATATCTGGGAGCAAAAACCAGCGTCTCTTTCGGTGAGTGTCACATTTTTTGGGGGTTACGTGTAGACAGTGGCCGTTGGACGTCATATTGACATCATGCTTACATCTAAGAGTGCACTGCCAAGCTTTTTCCCCTCTCAATAACACCATGACAAAATAATCGTGTATCTCAGTACAGTGCGGTCATTGTTGTGAGCCTTTTGACTCAACGCAAACAGTTCTGGATACTTCACGCTACCAAAACCGAACCAAATCGGCAATCATCCCAAATCCAATAACTAATGAGAGTATATGACCACACGACGATGTCAAAGTCGGGCCGCACCTTTGACCAAAGTCTATGTCGAGCCCACTCCACCTGACATTGCATCCGGAATAGACAGATAATGCAACTAGATTGTCAAAACAATGCTTCAAACCCATCACAAAACAACCACAATCCTAGTTCTATCTTTGTAATGTCAAGGGCAACCCATCGTTGAGTTTGACGTCATAAATCACAACACGTTTTTATTCTGCCTGCAACAACTCGTGACCACTTTTCCACTCTTTCCTCTATGAATGACACCATCACACAATTATGTGTGTCAAAACACACGGACATTTTGTTGTTGGCGTTTTTCCACGACACGTTTTGTCAAAAGAAATCAAAACGTGAACAGTCTCGTGTCCAACACGGTGTTTGTGAAATGAAAAAAATCCCATCAGCAGTCATCGCCCTGCATTGATTGATCTTAATGCACCAGCTTTATTCTCTGACAACATACGGCTTTTGTTGTTAGTAGTAGTTTCGTATGGTGAAAGCCAAACCCCATCCGAGGGCAGGTCGGTCAGCGGGGGCGGCACTCCGGGATCGACACGTTGGTGCCGGTTCGGAGACCTTAGTAGAGAACCTGGGACGACCGTTTTTAGGCGGTCGCCTGCCCCATGGTTTAGAGCGAGCGCAGACGCCGGCTCGTCACCACGGCTTTTGTTGTTACTGTTGGTTGGTTGTTGTTGTTGACGGTCGTTGTCTGTTCAACCCCTTAAAAAAAACCGCACACACACTATTTAGATCATAATATTGAGGGGGGGGGGGGGCTCTCAAGGAAGCTTAGCGTGCTTCCACACAGAGATAAACGGAGGGCTCACTCGAATATCTCACTCAGTCACCAGGTCAACCTCCTAGCCATGTTCTCATAATACCGAGAGCCTTTTGGAGCAGCTGCTATAAATAAAATCCAATTTCAACGTCTTAGCCCTTTCACTGCTAAGGCCACCAAAATCATCAAAACTTGCCTGTCTTTATACCAGATAAATTATATTTCATGTCAGTGAACAGACATAATATACCAAAAGCCTGATAATCAGGCTCTTAGCATAATCTGTCAATTCACTGAAATCTGATTTATCTAGTGGGGTATAAGAACACGTACGTTTTTAAGATTTTGCATAATATAATTCAGTTGGGCTTAAATCAGACCTCGCAGTGAAAGGGTTTGGTATGACGCGGGCGGAGTTCGAACCACCGACTTAGCAGTTCCAATGCGGATGCTTTACCCATTGAGCTATGTAGGCCGGTGACTTGGACCCGATGAGAGGCATTGCGGATTTGAAAATGGCTGCCAGTTTGCCCTCATGGCACCAACTTTTTTCAGCACCAGGGAGGGAAAACAACTTGCTACAGATAAGTTTCTTTGTGTTGTTTATATTGCTGTTCAATTTTATAAAATTCCGTTACCTTAATCTCCAAAAAACCTGGTTTATTTTATGTACTAAGCTGATATCTGGATTGATTAGAATTGTTTGATACGATATCAGTTTTTGCATCACCTGCTAGGGAAGGTAATTCAACTTGCCCCGCGGATGCAAAACTGGGAAATAAATGAAGAAGGCGTGATTTGGCCCTAGAACGTTGGGAATAAACATACATTTGAAAGGATGCAGTTTTAAAGTAGTGATATAGGTTGTTTCAAATTTCATAGCAAAACCAAAGTGAATACTCACAAACATTGTATTGAGCTCAATAATTGTATTGGGACACAGGAAATAATATCATCGAAGCTAAGTGCATATGTTTCTGGTGTATTTTTTACGGTTCCCTTCGTCCTGACGAAGGCCTTAGGCCGAAACGTACACATTATCTTATTCTGTCCTGTCCTTCCTGGCCTGGCCACTATCCACCGCTTGTCATGTTCTAAATTTATCTTAGTATCCTGGTAAGCATAAATGACCTTGACCTTCCGGTTCATCAACATTTGAAAAATGAGTTGATAAAGAAGTTTGAACTGTCCTTAGCTTAATTGATTACTCCCCACTGAAATTCCATTGTGGTGAATAGATGATATTTATCCATTTATCCCTAACACTTCTCAAGATATATTTTGGCTAGCATTAGAATATTCACAATTGAATTGGTATACGTACTGCAACAGTAAGGTTTGATTCGAATGAGAAAAAAATAGTGTGATATATTATGAAATCTAAAAGATATCATGTGTTATATCATACGCTGATTAATTCTGAAGCATGAGTTTTCTATATCCATGCATTTTTAGCATATATTCTACCTTTGAAAGTCGGCGTGTGTGTGTATATATATATATATATAAATATGTGTGTGTTTGTGTGGGTATGTGTGTATATGTGTTTACATATGTATTTATTTAGATAAAAATATGGCGGATCAGTTTTGTAATAGGAATGAAATTATGATTAGGTTTTGATATATTATTTGAAAATAAAATATTTAGGTGTAAAAAGCTTTACGTTGTGATTTGGTTGCAAACACCTGCGATGTAAGCTCCGTCTTTGATATGACCTGAGTTGTGTTTTAAAGGACATTAAACAGTTAACAACCAACGAACCCAGGAGAACCCATTGCAACCATTGCACACAAGTCACAGTCTGATATCCTCGGTATCCTTCAGGAATTCTCTGGACTATCAGCTGTCTTTTGAAATTTAGAGGTCACTATGTGAACAGTTTTATTTATGAGGTACAAATAACCGGGCCCGATGGTCAATAGGTAGAGCGTTAACTTCGAAACTGATAAGTCAGAGGATGGAACCCGCTAGCATCATACTGCATACCTAAACCGTTAAAATCGACATTTAGTTTAGCAGCCGTCCCCCACAGACACTCTGCGTTCTGGAAGCAGTGCGAAGACTGGTGAGATATTCTCTTTGGCTGCATTCTAACCTCTCTCTCTCTCTGTCACTATATTTCTCTTTCTTTCTCTCTCTCACTCCCCCCCCCCCCTCTCTCTCTCTCTCTCTCTGCTTCTCCCCCTCTCTTCCTCTTTCTCTCTATCTCTATATATCTCTCTCTCTTTCTCTGTCACTTTATTTCTCTTCCTCTCTCTCTCCCTCCCTCTATCTCTGTGTCTGGGGGGGGGGGGGGGGGGGGGGGGGGGGGGGGGGGGGGGGGGGGGGGGGGGGGGGGGGGGGGGGGGGGG
>JAUEKZ010173459.1:7769-27520 GCA_031471865.1 Melibe leonina | reverse complement strand
GGGCCGAAAGAGGATGCGAAGCGAGAGGGAAAGGGAGGGGAAGAGGAAGGGGAGGGGAAAGTGGGTGGAAGAAAAGGGAAAATGGATGTACGGGGAATTGGAGGGGGAAATTGATGGAAGGGGTAGGGGAGGGGAGGGAGAAAGGGGATTAAGAAAGGGGAGAAGGGTTGTAGGGACGAGGAAGGGAGCAGGAGGGGGGGGGGGCAAATGTGCCTGTGGTGAAGAATGGAACGCTGTTCTTGTTTCTCGCTCCATAGCCACACAAATTAACTAATCCAGTTGGTTGCTACCACTACCATCGTCACCAAATCACCAGAAAAGAGTGAAGCAGGCACCGAAAATAACTTAAAAAAAGTCATATTTTTGTTAATAATCGGCAAAAATTAAAAAAATACCCCCCCCCCCCACCAAAAAAAAAAACAAGCAGAAAAACAAGAGACAAAAAGAAAACGAAACAAAACAAAACAAAAATAAAATAAAATAAAAAAGATAAAAAAAATTTTAAAAAACTCAAGCAAAACGGAAAGTAGAAAAGCGATCTTAGGCGGTTTTAAACCCGAGACCTGCAATGACACAAACCGCATCGCCATCAGCTCAAGACAGCTTGCCTATCCACATGATCATCCGCTACAATGCTTTCTTAAAGTAGGTGAGTGATTGAGTGAGTGAGAGAGTGAGTGAAGCGAAGAAATCCAAATATAAGAGAGACAACTCTTACTAATATAGTTGATTAAAAATGTTAACTATCGATACTTTCCCTTTGACTGGAATATTTGAAGGGGGGAAAAAGACGTAGAAATCACGAGTTAAGAAAGTCAAAATAGTGAGAACTTTTTTATTTTTTATATACAGTAACGAACCAATAAAATGAGAAGAAACTGGATTCAAAACTACGATTGATGGGAGGATCGCCATGGCGTGAGCACAATCCGGGAACAATACAATCCAAGGGACGCAACTCGTGTAATATTATATTCACAAAATGTTTATCCACAGTTATCTACCATCTATCTTAATTTCTCGAATAGTAATGAAAAAGATACCGTCGCATATTTCGGCGTGATATTATGAGTCTTTTTTTTTTTTTGGAAGGGGGAGGGGGAGGAGGGGGTGTTGTTGGTTATTGTCTCTTCAAAAGTCCATTAATCAAAATTTTACTTCATGTCAAAGGGTGGACACGTTTAAATGACGCCACACGGAGACAAACTAATGACTCATTCCATTATCTAAGCCAGTCACAGAATGCTGACACCGAGCCAACAAGCCGAAATGTTCCCGAATTACCGAGTGTCTAGTAGGAAAACAGTTGCGATGCCGTTTTTAACTCGTTTTTACAGCGAGGTTTCATTGAAAGGTTTAATTAACCTTTTATAGATATGATACTGCTGAGGTTGGAACCACTGACCTACCGGTTCCGAATCAGGAGCCCTACCTTATTAAATGGTAATAATAATAATAAATAGCATTTATATAGCGCTCTATCCCATACGAGTATAAGCTCCGAGCGCTGTAGACAAGTACTGAAACAATAACGTAATTTTACACACACACACGCAAATGTTTCATCTATACTAGAGCCAAAAATCTGGCCACACAAGGAAAAAATGGTATACAGTGATAGGAGTCTTGTATACTTTTTATTGCACCTTTTTTTTCATCTTGTGCAATTTCGAAGGGCTAGTCCCCAATTCAAATGTCCAAATGTACATATGATATCTACACCTTAAACGGGAGCAACCGCCTTATCCGATTCTACAAAGACCTAAATTAATTGAATATTATCTCTTGTTATTTCTCGTTTACTAATACTTTACAAACCCTGAAGAAGGGTTTTCTCCTTGCCAGTCTCGCCGAGATCAGGGTGTGTTTCATCACCTGTGCCAGTGGGACAGCGTCGTCCAGGTTTTTTTATTTTGTCCTGCCATTTCCGCATGGCCACCTGTCGCCTCATGTGCGATGGGGTAATGGCACTGAGCACCGGTATTTTAAGCATGTTTGTTACGAGCGGGGATATTTTGTTAAAAGTGAAACAAAGGGAGTGATTAATAGGCCAGTATAGTAGGACAAAGACAAAACAAGCGACGTTTCGACCAAAGGTCTTTATCAAGACAAACGAGACTAAACAAAATAACAAAATAACAAAACAAACAAAACAAACAAAACTTAGCTAAGTTTCACATTTGATAACCACTGGCCTAGCGATCCCCTCTCTTTTTACACTTTGATATTTTATTATCATATCAAATATCATAGTCATTGTGGCGAAAAAGGTGTTTTGGACGTGCCAAAGCACTTAACAATTCGTTTTCCTTTTTCATATTGGTAATGCTCAACCTTTTTTCTTTATTGCCATCTTTCATTTGTACATGGTCGCCAAACTGATAGCGATGTAGCTTAGAACTCGGTTGGCGGTCGGTTCCTACCTAAAAGGACAGTCATATTCAGAGCCTGCCGGAGACGCTCCACGGAAGAATCCCCTCTCACATTCAGAGAGGACAGATGAACGAACAAACCAGATGATGGCTAACAACCATATGATAAATATGGTCGAGGGAGTCATCGGATATTTTACTGCCCTTTGTAAGCAGAAGTACTCAATCATTTAAATATATATAACATTATATTTGTCGCGCAAATCTATTCTCTGCACTCATTAGCAACACATCACTACATGTTGCAGTGATATTTAGATACATTCTTATGGCGTTATCTGTAGGATTTCTTGATTGGTTGGCTGATTTTAGAAAAATAAGATGAACCTGACATAGTAGCCTCGAGCTGGGAACCTTTTATTTTTCTGTTGGAAAACAATATTTTTTTGGTCGCCAAGCTATTTGCAGATATCGCGCTTGTAGCATATATGCAACTGATTCTAAAAGTTTCACAAGAAAAAAAGTGAGTAAAAATGAATTATGAAAAAAACACTCTTTCCTAAAAGAATAAATCTCTGGCATAGAGCTAATTTATTTTTTTCGGAAACAGCGGCTAAAGTATGATCGTGAGATAGCAATTCCTGTCTGTCACGACGAAATCTAAATCCAGCCTCAGCTCTCTAGATGTTGGTTGAATACAGTCTCTTCTTCTTCTCCTTTTTCTTCTACTTCTTCCTCTCCTCCTCCTCCTCCTCATCATCCTCCTTCTCCTCCTCCTCCTCCTCCTCCTCCCCCTCCTCCTCCTTCTTTTTCTTCTTTTTCTTTTTCTTTTTCTTCTTCTCCTACAACTTCTTTAAGCCTGCATCCATTTTTTTTTTCATCAGACGTCTCTCTAATTTGAAAGGCCTTCATTCTAACATATTCCCCTCCTTGCAACGTACTCGAGCCATCGCAATTTGCCCCCCCCCCCTCTCTCTCTCTCTCTCTCTCTCTCTTTCTCTCTCTCTTATACTCTCTACACTTCTATATGCTATTTACTTTACGATGGGAAAAGGGTTACTGTTGAACAGGCAAAAGACTAACAAATATGGATCATTATCATGTAAGAATGAAAAAACTCACAGCTCAGTTCTTGTGCTATGTTAGTGTTAGTGTTGTTGAGCTGAGTAATTTTTTTTTTCCGGCATGTTAATGTTACATATTTGTTTGTCTTGTTTCCTTAAGAAGGATTTTAGGTTGAATAATCGACTATTTTATTTTGTCCTTGTTATTTTGATGCTTGTTCAAAATCCCCCACCCCACCCCCTCTAGTTTTACACAGGTACAGTGCAAAGCCGATATATACAGAAATAGATAGATCGATAGATAGATAGATGGATAGTTAGATATATATATATATGGATGGAAAGATAGATGGATATATAGATAGATAGAAAGATAGATAAATGGATGGATGGACGGATAGATGGATAGATAAATAGATGGACGGATAGATGGCCGATGGGTGCATTATAATGACAATAATGATAATAATGATAATGATAATAATAATAATAAAGTACGTCAATTTTCTGCATTTGTCCTGATGAAGACCTTGGGTCGAAACGCCGCTTTTCTGTTTGTCTTGCTTTGTCTTTGTCCTACTAAATGGCCTGTTAATCACTCCCTTTGTTTCACATTTGATAACCACTGGCCTAGCGATCCCCTCTCTTTTACACATTGTTTTTTATGCTTAACAAAAAAATAAGGATTTTAATTGCGTCATTGCTTGTTGTTGTCTTCCAAATTAAATATAATGTTCGTTTGTAATCATTTTTAGAAATGAGATTCGTGGAAAGTAGAAGTTTAAGCGTAGATAGTAGCTAGTCTATCTAGAAGTTTCGTACGGCTTAAACCCATGATCATCAAATGTCTATGGTATGGCTACATCTCTAACCAAAAGTTGTACTAGATCGGACTGTTTTGGCAACATCAAAACATGTAAAACTATACAAGAGAGAGGTAAGAAATCGATTTGAATAGGGAATGGAGATCGTTTATTTGAGTTAGACTATAACATTTCTCATACTATTTATTGAGTCGCCACATGTAAAGTCTGTTTAAACTCAGCAAAAGCTAAGCCGAATGTGGAAAGTCTTAATTTTGGTCCGATTTAATATATCTGTATTTATTATTCAGGCACATATAAGAGCCTGATCGTTGGTTGCTCTAGCACCAGGAGTCCCCAGGACAGGGCCATGGGGCCACTGGTCATCTACCAGGAGCCCACCCCGACCTGCCATCTCAGGTATGATGACTTTTTACTAATTATATGTATATAAGAATATATATATATATATATATATATGTATATATATATATATATATGTATATATATATGTATATATCACTTTAGATACCCAGGGATAAATTGAATTAAAACATTGCACATTTTTGTCTAGCTATGGACTTGACCATTGGATGCGACTCAAGACTACAGAAGACATCATCAAGCCGCGAGAGGCGATTCTTCAGGAGAGAGTAGATAGAAATCCAACATACTGGCAGCAAAGGTCCTTCTTGTTTGCGGTAAGTGAACATTTCAAATGATTGACTAAATAGTGAGATAGGGGGTGAAATTTAAGAAAAAAAACCCGCATCCTGTAACAACACATTTGTAAAGTCAATATAAAGAGACATCAGCAAAACAACAAAGACGATGGTGCATACGTGTTTTTGGATATAATTTTTATAACACAAGTCTATTTTTTAATCGAATATTTATTGCTACGAGTTACGAGATATTTAAAATAGCCCATCGTTTGTGCCTTCGTGACGTGAGAGAGCACAGCCATCGATATGGCCTGAATGTGTTAACCGTTTACCAGTGATGTCTGATTCTTGCTTACCTGAAATATGTAAAATCTTGCAAATATACGTGCTCTTATACCAGATAAATCAGATTGAGGATCCAAAGGGCAATCGAGGGGCTCACATCCATAGACAAAAGTTTGGGGACTAGAAGGTTGGGTTGAATTGTATCAAAAGCGCTCGAGAAGTCTACAAAGAGAGTTCTCACGTGTGCCTTTGCGGTTTCTAGATGTTTATAAACGTTTTGGGTAAACACTTAGATGGCGTCGTCCAAACCCCGCCCGGCTTTATACGCAAATTGGTTGTTGTCCTGTTGTAGAGTAATACGTTCATTTAAAAATCTTCTTTGTATGATTCTCTCCAAACATTTCATAGGTATGGGTGTGAGGGCTATGGGGCGGAAGTCGTTTAAATCTTTAGGGTTCTGTTTTTTAGGGATTGGGGTGATTTTAGACGTTTTCCAAGCGCTTGGTATATGGCCTTTAGTGAGTGACTTATTATAAATATTTGTGAATATAAAAGATAGTTCTTTTGCACACGATTTCAAAAGCTTTGATCAAATTTGGTCGGCCGCATTAATCCTGAAAAGCAACGACTATTGGTGTGGGACTGTCCAGTGGATAATCTTTGCTTAAAAGTAAAAATTGGCTGTACAGTAGCTGTCCTGTCAAACGCGCAGTATTGGAGGAACAGACAGAAGGTCTTACATTGCGCCTCTTGAATTTGAATACGAGTAATTCTACAGCTATCCCGATCATCAGTAGCTACACCTTTACTTACACAAGGGCATCTATTCTTAATTCCGAGCAAGGAAACCAGTCGTCTCCCTTACAACAAAGCTCATCATAATATTATTTTGATCAAAGAGACCCGAAACCGGAGGTGGAGATGGTATTAAGAAAACCGAGCCGAGTTGTCTGCATATTTAGGATTAAGGGGGCCAAAATCTGACTGTGTGTATTGATTTTGAGATCAAGGCAATCCCTAGACAATGCTAATAGCTACTCAATTTCCGCGGGTTTTTGCGACTGCCTTTTATAGACTCTCCGTGGAGACTGCTCCCTCTGGCGGCTAATTTACAATTCGTCTTGAAGAACTTGAGGTAGCGGTCGTTGAAAATGAATGGACAAGTTTTGGTATTATTGATTAGTTCGTCTGCGATTTTGTCTAAATCGTTTAATTCTTGCTGCAAGAATGTCAGACAACCGATGGACATGAAGAGTTACCGTTTGGCAACCCAGACTATTCCAAAGAGGATGAGGAAAACCAAGCCTGTGATGGAGAGATGAAATTGCACATCAGTTCGGAATGCAGTTGAAGAGAAAGGCAGAAGATCAAGGTTACTGGAATATGGTTCCAATTGAATCCCCTATAAATTTATATTTAGATATATTATATCATATGCACATATCCTTCACTCTCTCTCTCTCTCTCATTCTCTCTCTCTATCTCTCTCTCTCTCCTTCTCTCTCTACCTCTCTCTCTCCTTCTCTCTCTATCTCTCTCTCTCCTTCTCTCTTTATCTCTCTCTCTCTCATTCTCCATCTCTATCTCTCTCCTTCTCTATCTCTATCTCTCTCTCTCTCTCTCTCTCTCTCTCTCTCTCTCTCTCTCTCTCTTCTATCTCCTTTCGCTTTGCTCTTAGGAGCATGAAAAGGGAATGAACGTTTCAGAGTTAAAACCGACTTTTCAGCAGGTGGCTCGCCAGGCAAACAAAAAAAGAACAGGAATACGATGGAAATGTGCGGTAAACTCGGATAGAGTTATCGGATGCCAAAGCCACTCATTGGCTGATCACTTTGGATAATGAGCAATGGGACTTTAGCGTTTATTTTCAAGTACTAAATTAAAATGCAGTGTCATTAGCCGTAGATATTCTGTGCAGGAAGGGTAATTTAGACTTGTACGTCCAGTCAGGTATACGATATCCACTATATCCCCAGGAAGGGTTGGAGGAGGTGGCTCTCCAGGATCTGCGAGGACTAGTAACTAGATACCAAGATCTTGAAGATTTGCCCGTTCTTATAACAGATACATCGGATTTCAGTGACCTGATGTAGTATGACAAAAGCCTGAAATTAGGCGTATGTCAGTCCACTGAAATCTGGTTTATCTAGTATAAAGGAAATCTGATCTATATTTCAAAAACACATTTATTTTGAGACTTGGATTTATCCAGTAGTAATTTCGAAAAAAAAGCTTAGCCTTGAAAGGGTTAAGGAACAAGACATTTCTTACTATCGTGTCCCTCCTGTCAATTAACCATCTTCAACATTACATTTCATCATCTATGCTATCCTCTTATTAAAATCACTGAGAAGCTGTTGCCATATAAGGCATTAATGTTGTTCTTTACACAGCTCATAATTTCGAAATATTCTAATTCTAGTCTAGCACTGAAAAGTTCCTTGCATAAAAGTTTGTGCAAACAGCGCACAGAGGGAGATCTTGCATTGGGAGAATGCCTGTGTTTCTCACTTTAACCCTTTCACAGTGATCTAACCCAACTGACTATGCAAAATGTACGTGTTCTTGTACCAGATAAATCAGATTTCAGTGAACCGACATAATAATATGACAAAAGTCTGAATTTCAGTCCACTGAAATCTGATGTAACTGGTATAAGAACATGCAAGTCTTGATCAGTTTGGTGTAATTAGCATTGAAAGGGTTAATACGAAGCGATTTTGTTGTTTTATTGTAGCGAGGATTTATCCGTTTCTATTTCAATTTTGTGACCAACCAGACTGCTTGTTTAGATCGTAACCACTTTTCCTATACCCCTCTCCTCTCCTCCCCCTTCTTTCATTACAAGTGACGGCCCTGCTTTCCCAACAATTACCGTTTTAGGAATGACGGATCTTGGGGACTATCGAGTCTCTCTCTCTCTCTCTCTCTCTCTCACACACACACACACACACACACACACACACACACACACACACATACAATCTCTCTCCCTCTCTCTTTCTCTTTCTCTCCCTGTCTATCTCTCTCTGTCTCTCCCTCTGTCTCTATCTCTCTCTCTATCTCTATCTGTGTCGTGTGTGTGTGTGTGTGTGTGTGTGTGTGTGTGTGTGTGTGTCTTTGTACAATTATCTGTCGGTATTGCATTGGTTTTTCACTTTGCTGAATGTTCATTGTCTCCCCGCAAGGGTTGTTCTTTTTTTCGAAAATCATGCTGTATTTATAGATTTTTTGTTTTTTTATAATTTCTCTCTTGTGGTGGTATTGGTGCTGTTGGTGAGGGTTGTCGTGGTGGTGGTGCTGTTGGTGGTGGTTTTGGTGGGGATGGTAGTGGTAGTGGTTGTGGTGGTCGTGATGGTGCTGTTGATGGTGGTGGTGGGTGGTTGTGAGGTTATAGGGGTTCTAGTCGTGAGATTTTCGTGATTTTTTGTCAAAATGACAATTTTTGTAAACCTGGCTTACAATAGAGATACACTATTCCAAATTATGTTTCTGATGGTGTTTACATAAAATCATAACCATAAATAGGAAAAAAAACTTCGTTTTTGTACCCCCACTCCTCAAGGAAAATTGGCAAACAATTGATACTTTTCAAGGTTTAGACCCTGCCGATGGCATTATTCATTCTAGAGAATGTAGCCTTGCCGTATATCATTCGAACCGGCAAGATCTCCATTTTCTATTTTGGGTTTCTTGGCTCTCTAATGCTCAAAACTAATGAATAATTCACGTTTTTCTAGATCTGAGTACGGTATTGTGCCAGAAAACTTTAAATGTAGATTTCTCAATTAGTAAATTTTCCTCATTTGACAATTTTTCAGTTCTAAAATCTCAGATATTAAAAAAGCCACGTAGTTCATTTTTTGCACAGTTTGTTGAAATGTTGTTGTAAATAGCTGACAAATTAAATTTGCTTTATATTTTTCGGCTTTTGATAAATTTCTTGGTTTTAATGAAAACACAACGTTATCTTTTTTATGAAATGTTGAATTTAAGGAGTCAGATATTTGTAGGAAGGGTGTTTTGTAGTAAAAAAGAAAGAAATCTACTAAATTGATTAATAGCTGAGATTTTCGAACTGAAAAATATAGGGCTAATTTGTGAGGAAAAATCCAAGATGGCCGCCGTTACCATGACAACCAAAATGCAAACAATCCTGTAACAGGTTTTTGCCCCATTATATTTCATAGCCTTTCAAATAAACAAGTTGACATTGCTTAATTTGTAAATTTTATAGAATTCAGTAGCTCCACTGATAGAACCTCTTTATGGAGTTATAGTAATAGAGTCGTATTAGTTAGTAGTAGTGGTAGTAGTAGTTGTTGCTGTTATAGTAGGAGCTGAAGTATTTGTTGTAGTAGTAGAAGTAGCAGCAGAAGGATGATTTTATTTCTTTGTAAATCATCTCTCTGTGAATTAATGTCCCTGGCAGAGTCAAAGTCTAGCTGTTCTTTTAACTAGCCTATCATCTTACTTACCCATGGGCGTTGATATGACCATAGCAGTTGCAAGCGTCCTAAAACTCTCAATCAACTTTCCTGAGTTTGAATTCTTCTCCAGTCGTTTTCTCCAATTTTGGCTTTGTTGATCATCAGCGCTGCCTACCATCCTATATCCTGCTTTTTGTCATTATTATATTTTCTGCTCCCCACTTTGCTATGAGTATGATATCATCCTATGCATTCAGGACAGCGTGGATCACGATGCCCAAGCCGTATGCCCTCCCTGGCCACCGTTGTGGTTGCTGGCGAGGCGAGCGGCAATCGATTCGTCGTCGTCCTGCGCTCGCCCCAACAGAGTTGTCAATCCGGAGGACCCATTGGAGCACGAGTGGCCTCTCTCTACGGCCACAGAGAGCCAGAATATCGGATGGTTCGCCGACCCTAGGCGTCAACCCGGCTGCAGAGTACGGGAATGGTCTAAACACTACAGCTTCGTATGATCAGTGCAAAACGGGGGTTGAAGCCTTTGATTATCTTGTCATCTAGATTTTAATATAAGAGTTTATCACAACGGTCCGCTCCTTGAATCTAAAACCACGATGGCTCTGAAACATCTTAATGCCGATTGTACTTTTCAAAATGGTGTAGCTTTATATGGGGCGGGGGGGTCTTTTTTACTTGTTACTTTGGAGTCTTTTTTTCTTAGCTTTCATAAAAAATATTTTAAAAATTCAACATCATCTTTATTTCCTATTGCCATTCTGATATATCTTGTCCGATCTGAATAAAATCTATGTTTTACAACCAGGGAGTGTGACATTTGTACTGTGAATGCCTAAAAAAGCTCAGTCAGTCCTGCTTCTCCTTCCCATGCCATTATTGGTAGTGAGCCACACCGATATTGAAGGCTTGGAATCGATCCTGGCACTGACACTTGTTGCCTAGTTACCGCCCTTTTATATTACATTGACGTCATAGAAGGCGAAAATTTCCATAAACATTATGGTGATGCCTCATACAGAGATGAACAGGACGTTTGAATATTTCAACCAGTCACAGTATACTGACACCGGACCAACATGTCTTTGTACCTTTGCTATAGTTCCTTGCGCCAGACATAACAACTGCTCAAGTGTCGATTCTTACGTCTTAACCCTCTTGCAGCTGAAGTTGTTTCCAATTAAACTACTTACTAGACACCAAATTGTTTAAAATTTGCCTGTTATTATTATACAATATAAATCAGATTTCAGTGAACTGATATATGCCAAAAGCTTACAATTTAGTATTTTGGTATATGCCAATTTTCTGAAATCTTATTTATCTGGTATAAGAACTGGCAAATCTTGAAGGTTTTGATGTATGTATATAGCTATTATTTGAGAAATATCCTTAGCATTGAGTGAAATGATTAAGGTTGTCGAAGCCGGGATTCGAACCCCGGCGTAAAAGTTCCGGGTTGGGATCTTTTCTTGTTGTTGCTTCGGTGCGGGCACCGGATGTGAGTGTCTCTTCCATGTCAGCAACCTTGACAAATAAAGCATTCAATAGATTAGTAAGAGGAGCATCCACTATAACAATGATTGTTTTTATTGTAGATGGCTCGAAAACGAGCAACAAAGTGATTTGTTCACCAAATAATCTTTTAATGGCATTTTTGGATTGATTCCACACCCCTACAAACCCAGTATGCGGCCAGACGTACCTCAACCTCTCTGTGGACTAAACAAAATTTATCGCGAGCTACATAATAATACAGTAGAGCAATTCACTTCACCCTTTCACCGCGAGGTCTGATTCTAACCCAACTGTAATATGCAAAAATGTATGTGTTCTTTTAGCAGATAAATAAGATTTCAGTGAACTGAATTTCAGGCTTTTGGATTATATCAGTTCTTTGAAATTTGTTTATCTGAAGATTTTGGTGTCCTTAGCATTGGAAGAGTTAAACTGATTCCAACAGAGCTCATCACGCCCGGCCAAACTGAAGGCGTCGTACCAGCCTACCCAGAGCAACGGAGGATCTCAATGCTCTAAGATATCTGGCCCAGAGCATAGGAACTTAGAGAATGGTGTTATCGTGGATCCCACGATTGGAGTAAATGAAGACCCCTACTACATACATGGACTTGACAAATGTCAGCCTTCATCACTCGGACAGTTCACAACAAGTATTTTTCTCACCATCCTTCCCATACAAATATAAAATCCTTTGTAAATAAGATAGCAGGGTTATTTTACCATACAAATGTGAATAGAAAATGTGTTTTTAAATCTTTCTTTCTTTTTAAACAGGATGACTGCAGGGCGTATTATCAGCTCTGACCATGATATATATTCCTCTCAGTCATCTAACATCAGCTGTTTGTCAATTTATGTTCTGAAATGGATTCTCTCCGACAGATCTTTCATGGCAAAACTTTGTGTATTTTTTTTATTAAGCGTGACTAAGTGTTGGAAATAGACCTAGTAGATACTGGATGTATTCATTTATGAATCTAAATCTCTAACTCTAACCCTAATGAATAGAATACACTGTTTAATACCCTTGTGGATAATTGTAATAGTATACTCCTACGCTAAGACCAAACTGACAGCTACTTTTGTGTATCTTCACTTCCAGTCAGAACTGAATACTTTTATAAACCAAGGTTGGTGGAATATCCTGGGTCTCCCTGGACCATAATAATAGATGATGTGGGTGGTAGTCATCATCTGTTGCTGTGTTCTGTTTTGTGATTGAGCGAGGTCTCCTCATGGCGATCCCCAACCGCTGCGACCGCACTCTGCCAGTCGGACCACGGGCCAAGGCGGCGGCGAGAATGGACACACGAATGTGACTGGACAGCCCCCGGGAGACCGTAACGGGGGGGGGGGGGCGGGGCGGGCGCGCGCGCCGGCGCGGTACGGTGGCCGGCCACGATGCTTGACGGCGGTTTCCGATCGGCTCAGAGTTGTAGTGAGACGTTTCGTGTTTGGGTGAAAAGTTGGAATGGGGAGGCATGAAACCCAAACTACCATTGTGCGAGGTGCTTTTTTTCCTGCAAATCATTTCTTTGTCACCTCTTTTGAGTTTGAGGGATGATATTTTTTGCCCTTGGTAAATAATTTCTCTGTGAAATGTCCCTGGCATGATCAAAGTCTGGCTATCCTTTTAACAAGCCCATCATAATATCTAACAAATCCAAGCTTGAAGTCCAAAACTTCGCAAACATCAGGTATCCATTTATGTTTAAGTGAATAAGGACTAGCACTTACCTACGTCATTATTTACTCCCAATCTGAACCTTAATCTAAACACATTTTTCGTCCTTCTTTTAAAGCCAAAAAGGGTCGCGTTGCCTAGTCTAGCATATGATACGGGTATCTTCTTCTTCGTTTTCTTTTGTTTGTCCTGGTCTGGTCTAGTTAATCCAGCGGGTTGGGCCGACGTCACGCCCAGACAGTATTCAGTGGACAGGGTAGATCCTGTAATCGAGCCCGACTCAGTGCTCAGGGTCATTGATCCCGGAGGAAGGGACAGACTCTCGTCTGGCCTGAATAACAATATCCATCTTTCTTCCAGGGTGGACAGGTCAAGACTCTATTACCTTAAATATAAGGCTACGCTTTCTTCAACACAACAAACAACAAAACGCCGATATATAAAAGCTCTATCTTACAGACGCACTCGTCGAGCCTGATTGGTAGCTTGATCAGTAAGCGGCAGTTGGCTGGTTCTGTGACTCAATAAGGAAGAGCGTCCGCCTGGGAACTAATAGGTTAGCCGTTCGAGCCCAGGCTGGGTCATACCTAAGACGTTATAACTGGCATCCTAGAAGCCGTCCCGTCAGGCACTCGGCGTTACAGGAATAGCGTAGACCCTTTCAACACTATGGACACCAACATCTTCAAGATCTGCCTGTTCTAATAGCAGATAAATCAGATTTCACATGACTTAATTTCAGGCTTTTGGCATATAATATGTCAGTTTACTGAAATCTGATATATCTGGAATAAGAACACGTACATTTTCAAGATTTTGCATATCTATTTCAGTTAGGTTACTGTGAAATGGCTAAGACTGGATGGCCCGATGTAGGTATACTATTGCCGTGTTGTTAAGATATTTGAGTGAGGCCTCTGCTCATCTCTACTCTGAGTTGGAAGCAATTGAACTTCGGTAGGTTCGCAGTCTCGTGCTGTCGGCCAGACGATGGGCGTCGTTGCCGGGTCTCGGGACACCCGCCTTTGTTACGATCTGAAATATTTATAAAAGTTGTGAAGAAGCCAACTAACCCACCAACCAACTAACCAACTAACCAACGAACCAAAATGGGTAAAACACGATAGGAGGCAGCACCAACAAGCCTATTTATATTATTAGTTATAGACGGTATGCGTTGAGTGAAATTACATGCATCCGATTGTATTAACAAACAATGCACGTGTGAATGCGTCATTCATTGCAAGGGAAACAACTCACTTATTGTTTATTATTGACATGTTGCAGTTACGACGTCAAATACAATGGGTTTAGAATACTTTCGGGCTGACTTCATCCCTATCCGGTTTTCCCTTTGTATGGGCTTATGTCAGCCACATCGTGTGGGATTAGCGTGATAATGACAATAAAGAATAATAGATAGTAATACAAAATAACATTGTTATGATGTTAACCTGAAATAAAAATCCGAAAAGCATAAAGCTGGTGGCCGTCAGACAAGAGATTTAATTTAAAACCTCACGGATTATATACTGAAATTGTTTGTGTCTAGATTCTATTCATCCAGATACGTAACAAAATATATTATATAGACCAGGAAAATAAATCTTATAAATGCGACTTGAATAAATACTTTAACCTTTATGATAAAGAATGAAATAAAAAACTGACAGTAAATAATTGCGGATAAAGACTCCTCGCTGTGGCATGTGTTGACAGCATCTATGAGTTGATGTTATTGTGTGATGGCGATGTAAATGCTATTATTGTCAATGCCAGCTCTTAGATCTAATGGTCATCGGACACGCCCATCACTCTTGGGATAATGCCAGCTGTCTGTCAGGGCCCATACGTGTGTTAGGAGATGTCTACCTCAATTTTACCTAGGTACTCTTAGTCGGTTTTACTTTGTCTCAAATAGATCGGTGTTTGTGTGATGTTTGGGTTTATCTATCAGTTGTTGTTGGTTTTTTTTCTCATTATTTCTTGGGTTTTCTTGATTTTCTGTTGTTGATCTACTTGGATTGTGTATGTGTGTGTGTGTGTTTGTATGTGTGTGTATGTGCCTGTGTGTCTTTGTTGTTTGGAACGCGTATACTCTTGTCTGACTGTCAACGAAAAGCACCAACGTCAGAATAGAAGAAAACAATTCATGTCCTAGAATCGTCTTTACAGAAGGACGCCATCCATCTGTCGTGCCACAATGGTAGGCGCGACAACCCCGATCGACCTCAAAGGACGCGAAGAAATGGTGCACTTCTCTTTACTTCTTTAGAACAGGCAACATTCGAGGTCGACAATCTGTCTATTCATTATCTAAAAAAGCTGTTTACTTGACAATATAGTGACCGTCGTGATTTTGATTATATATCACTTAAAATCTGTCTCAGTCCACCTTAGTTTCCATGATGGCATATCTAGTCATTATAAGTACTAAGCGCATGAATATGTCTCAAATACCTTTTAGTTTTGTCTTTTGGTCGCGTCAAAGTCACTTTATGATTTTGTCTGTAATATCTTCATGTCAATGTCAAGATATCTGTCACAGTCACCGCATGATTTTCTTGTACAAAGCTGACTATTCATATTTCATACTATTTCAGTTCTATTTTTTTTTCAATTTTAATACTAAGAATAGTGCTGCCTGCCAGTATTGCGAACTGGATGCATCAAATGTGATAATTGTATAAAGCACATGTTATTGCACAAGCAGTAGTTTCGCTTGACTTCTCCTCCCCCTGCCAGTCCTTGACCCAATCATTGCACCTGTTTACTGACTGGAGTGGAAACCGCCTTTGAGCTTCGTAACCGGGCATTCGTTGACGAAATGATCTACCGTTTGCGGGCACCTACGGCAATGTGGACAGGTGGGGAAGTCTGCTCTCGCCCATTTATGGCGGGTAGATCGGGTCAGCGCGGTTCTGGTACGAAGCCTGGTAGGTGTCACCCACACAGCTCTGGACGGGGAGTTGAAACCAGGTGGTTTCTGGCCCAGCGGAGCACTGGACGATTCGGAACGGAACCCCTCGGAGCGGCCCGTTGTCACTCTGCGTTCCACGCACATCAAAGTCGGCCGAGTAAGCCTTGTAAACGGCCAGTCTTAGAGTTTGAGGGGCGTGCCTTATTGCCTGCACAAGAGGGAACGACTCACTCATCGTTTTTGTTCTATCCGGCCATTGTTTTGTCGCCGCCTGTTACTTAAAGTGGGGTAGAGTGATGGCACTAAGGATCGGCAACTATTATTTCTGCGTCGAGACGCCATCCCGTCATGGTCCCCATCGAGTCGTTCAGTTTGGCGTCGACCGGGGTGCAGTACTCGGCCGCAATGCGTTAAGCAAATCCTTTTTCTTCATACTTCCAGTACTGTGCACGATCAACACTTTATGCCAAGATTCAACAGCGGTTCATAATGGTGCGCCTGGTGCGCGATTTGGGGAGAGTAAACTTTCATCCCCACGAACAACTTGGTGATTTACTCGTATGATAATAATAATGATAAGAGCAAAAAAAAACAACAATCAAATTTAATTTAAAAAATACGTTGTGCTCTTTCATTATTATATTACTGTAAGCTGGCTTTTCTTAAAGACATCTTCTAAGTTAAATCTTTATGATCAAATGTCAAATTCTGTACTTAATTATGAATATCGCTGTTCAAATTTGCTTTTTAGTTCAAAACTGGTTTATCTTATTTGTTATGATTAAACTCAAATGATCAGGAAAGAAGGTTTCTTAGGATAATCCCTCGCCGGTTTCTTTTCTTCCTTGCAGTGTCTTTTGTTCAGGGAATCCGATAAGTTCAGGTTCTGTTAAATGATTGCCATTCCGGCAACAGACAAAGCAAACAAAACGATAAGAGGTATTGCTTTTCCCAGATCAAGAATTATTGGTGAGCGGTTTAACCAATCTTTTTCAATATTAAAGGACAACTTCTAGTTCTGTCTTTTACATTGCCAGAGGTGCGAAATGTGAGAACCATTTTCTTGGCTCTTTTTCCATCGAAAGGGTTATTGGGTCCTCTTTAATTTCCGTGATTTATTTTTGTTGTTGTTGTAACTTTCATTAATGTCATACCTGAAACGGAACTTGTTGTGCTTTGTAATGTAATGTAGGGAAACCTGTGATATTTCATCAACAATAATGCTCTTGTGGGAATTAGAGCGGATGTCTGGGGAAAGATAAGGGATAAAGACCTGAGATCGACAGAGAGACAGAAAAATAGACCGGCAGGCAGAAAGACAGACAAACAAACAGAAACAAAGAGCAACGGAGGCGGCGGAAGGTCTTAAGGCTTAATTTCCCCATGGAATCTTTCAAATAACATGCTGCTGCCTTGTGATCCTTCCCTACAATGATTGTGATTAACAATCTAAAAAAAAAAAAAAAAAGAAATACACAATTGTAGCATTATCCTTTGAAATTTTCCAGTAAACAAACACTGTTTATCCTCATGAAGAGGCTGGTAGGTTCATTATGATCTTGCTACAGTCACCGCTCACACTCACATAGTCATTTACTGGCAAAATGCAACAACAAAAAATATTTTAAAATGTGACAAGAATTTCCTTTAAATGCAATTGTTCTTCTACAGGAACTGGACATAATTCTCAGACAGGTGAATAAAGGTAGTATCTACTGCCCATACTTATTTAGGTCATGAACGTCTTATTTACACACACGTTATCATTATCATTAACTGATCGTTGTGGCCACAACAACCCCCCGCTCGGTTATTTGAATATCTCTTCATTTCTAGTTTCCAAAAGACCCAAACATCATAAATGATAATTTACCATGAAAGATTAGAACTTACCTGTCTGGTATCTGTATATTATTAAGACTGAATGACAAATTCAGGCAGGTAAAAGAGAGAGAGAGAGAGAGAGAGAGAGAGATGGAGAAAGAGAGAGAGAGAGAGAAAGTGAGAGAGAGATTGAGAAAGAGAGAGAGAGACGGAGAAAGAGAGAGAAAGAGATGGAGAAAGAGAGAGAGATGGAAAAAGAGAGAGAGATAGAGAAAGAGAGAGAGAGATGGAGAAAGAGAGAGAGAGATGGAGAAAGAGAGAGAGATGGATAAAGAGAGAGAGCTGGAGAAAGAGAGAGAGAGAGATGGAGAAAGAGAGAGATCGAGAAAGAGAGAGAGCGATGGAGAAAGAGAGAGAGAGATGGAGAAAGAGAGGGAGATGGAGAAAGAGAGAGATGGAGAAAGAGAGAAAGAGAGAGAGATGGAGAAAGAGAGATTTCCAGCATACTGCCGCTACCTTTCGTGTGGTAAATACAATTCAAAATTGCTTACCTGCGCCTAACACAAGTGTGACAAGACAAAGAAATGACCTCCTTGGTTGTTTTTTTCTCATAATGATAGTGATCGCAGTATATTGACAGAAAGTATTGGCAAGATTAACAAATTTTAACCCCACATTAGAAACCAATGGTTAGAACCACGTGATAGAAACGTCTTGACCTGACCCAAATGGCATTTAAAAAATCTAAAAATAGCCCATAACTGACGATTTATGAATACACACAAGAGTAAACACAGATTGGAATTTCCGGCTGGGGTAGGAAATATGTTAACTTTCGAATACTTGTGTTGGTTCCATCACATCATTCGTTTTAGTTTTAGTAATACAAATGACAATATTATACTGCTTTTATGCTATGCTTCGATAGACGTAGGCTTTGCACATTAAAAAGCATGACTAATAACTCCTTTCTCATCCGTTCGACTATGTATTTGTTTGTTTCTTTTAGTTTATCCGAAAATAGAATATGTGGTGGATACTTTCTGGGTTGTTTTTTTTAACGCTAGCAGTGACATACATAGCTCAGGGATGCAAATAGCTGCGCTTCAATCCAAATTTATTAGCTTTTATTTCTATGATGACATGCGGTTTCCATTTTCAAGAGAAGAAAACAACATTTTGTGCCAATCTAAACTTTGGCAAAGTGATCATTAACAATGACTGCAGGTTTGTTATCTATGTGTGAATTATTAACAATAAAGATTCAAATAACCTGTTATTTTATCTTTTAAAAATGGCTTTAACCCTTTCACTGCTAAAGACACCGAAATCTTCAAGACTATTCTTATACCCGATAAATCAGATTTCAGTAAACTGACATATGTCAAAAGCCTGAATTTCAGAGTTTTGGCGAATGTCAGTTCCCTGAAATCTGATTTATCTGGTATAAGAACACGTACATTTTCAAGATTGTGCATACTTCAGCTGGGTTAAAATCAGACCAATAAAATTATATCGATGTTGTTAAATCGTATTGATAACATATTTGCTCTAGCGATGAGCACTCATTGACATACGTTTTCATCAGATAATTGTTATAAGGAAATTGCAGCAAAATATCAATTCAGAAGAAAAACATACATAGCTACTTTCAATTATTTTTTTACGAATGTTACACCATATGCACAGGTACGCTTTGTCATTATGTGTGTATGGACTCAATATACCATGAGGTATAATATAATTGCAGTGATATCCTCTCGTTAATTAAATGAAAAGGTACCATATACCAAGGGTGAAGAAAGAAATTGTTGCGTGGCGAATTCAACGGCACAAGCCGTAAATATTAGTGCTCCTACATGTCATCAAAGTACACAGCACAGTGGGCTGGTTACCTGCTTGCTTCCAAAGTTTCAACTTCGACCCTAGCTGAATAATTGGTGAACATGTAATTTCCATCTTCTGGATTTATAAAGTTGATCTTATCTTACCCCATTGCTTCATTGGTAACCGCACTAACAGCTGAATGATTGGTGAACATGTAATTTCCATCTTCTGGGTTGATAAAGTTGATCTTATCTTACCCCATTGCTTCATTGGTAACCGCACTAACAGCTGAATGATTGGTGAACATGTAATTTCCATCTTCTGGATTAATCGAGTTGATCTTA
>JAUEKZ010173238.1:0-14372 GCA_031471865.1 Melibe leonina | reverse complement strand
ACCTTTGGTCGAAACGTCGCTTGTCTTGTCTTTGTAACCATATATGGGCCTTTAGTCACTCCTTTTATTTCACCTTGTAATACTTAGTATGATACTGAGAACATCACGACATTGTTCCTTACAGGCCATTTTCATCTCCACACGAATTTATCCTTATTTGATGAATATTTATAATATATTTCTGATAATTTTTCTGGTCAGAAATCTCTCAACCTGTCCTGCAGTATGTGAAATCATAAAATAGAAGGAAAAATTAACGGAAGAGGAGGAGTATGAAATAGGGAAAAGAGATCAGAGAACAACTGTAGACGAGAGAGATAAGGGGAAAGAGACAAGGGGGATAAAGAGACAAAGAAAGAGGGAGAGAGAGAGAGAGAACATGATATGAAGAGAAACTAAGAGACTTGGGGATAGCGAGAGTGAGAGAGAGAGAGAAAGAGAGAGAGAGAGAGAGAAAGAGAGAGAGAAAGAGAGAGATAGAGAAAGAGATAGAAAAAGAGAAAGAGAAAGAGAGGGAAAGCTAGAGAGAAAGAGATAGAGATAGAGAAAGAGAGAGAGGGAAAGAGAGAGAGAAAGAGAGAGAGAGAGAGATAGAGATAGAGAAAGAGAGAGAGGGAAAGAGAGAGAGAAAGAGATAGAGATAGAGAAAGAGAGAGAGAGAAAGAGAGAGAGAGAAAGAGAGAGAGAGAGCTGCGAATGCCGGGTGCTTCCAAGTGTGAGCAGTGAGCACAATAAATCGTCAGGGCCGATCACTCCGGCCGCTAAACCGGCAACAGCCTGCGAGTGGTGCATTTCATTCCACCGCCGTCTGCTGGTTGTCCGACTGTCGGTCCCACTGGCAAGATAACATCACCCTAACATCATTCATTCATTCATAGGATCGGAGTTTGAATCTCTTTTGGATATCTCACCAACGTGTTTTTATACTGATTACATTTTACATCTACAGAATCGATAGGTTTCTCTTTTTATGGAATATTTAATGATTCACAGCTAATGTAAGTTATATCTCTATACAGTGTAGATCAGTTTTCAAACAAACAAAATTATCTAAAGAACAATCAACAGGCAGCTTCTCTTTTTCTTGTTTTTTAAATAAATGTTTGGTTCGTTGTTGGATTCTATTGGAGTTTTTTTCCCCTTTCTTTATGGGCTTGAGACTTATTTTTTGTCTGATTGCTTTGTTTATTCTTTGGGTCGATTTTTTTCGATGTTGCCGTTTCCTTATTTGTTTGGCTTGTTTTTTTTACGATGAGGTCTTATTTCATTTACATGATACTACCACGCTTTCCTTTTTTTATATCACACTTTCCTGTTTCTATTCTAAAAGAAACAAAAGACGTTCACTAAAGTATGGAGTGTAGGTATGAAATTATGCATACTTTACCAGTCTTCGATAATTCAAACAACTCATACTATATAAGAGTAGGCCCATCATGTCGCTCAATTTATTACTTTTCTTTTAACCCTCTCAGTGCTAAAGACACCGAAATCTTCAAGATTTGCCTGTTCTTCTACCAGATTAATTAGATTACAATAAACTGACATATGCCAAAAGCCTAAATTTCAGGCTTTTGGCATATGTCAATTCACTGAAATCTGATTAATCTGGTATAAAAACTTGTACATTTTGAAGGTTTTCCATATAATTCATTTGGGCTTGAATCAGACCTCGCAGTGAAAGGGTTTAGAGTTGGGACTCCCGACACACGCTCACCGCAGCATGATTTCGGCAGACAAGAATTGTCAAGAAGATGAAATTAAATATTCTCGCATCTACATTTTCCTTCAATCAGCGTTTCTTGGTGACTACGGTTTAATGGTTCCTCATTTTTGCCATAATAATGTGTTAGGCAATATGGAAAATAGCCAATACAGTTGTACAAACTTTCAATCAAGGCGTTAATGAAAGTGCTGTGGCGATTGGAGACTTTACACACCGCGTGTTATGGTCTATTCATATATTTAAAACATTGATTCAGAGGACCATTGGTCGTACGTATTCAATAGAATATAATGAAATTCCATCTATGGTAACCTCCCCTTTCTTTGGTTGGTTGTTATCTGTTCAATGCTTTAATCAACCCTTCAATGCTAACGTCACCACAAGAGACAGCCTAGTACCAAAATACGAAGCTAAGTTTTGTTTGTTTATTTTGTTATTTTGTTATTTTGTTTAGTCTCGTTTGTCTTGATAAAGACCTTTGGTCGAAACGTCGCTTGTTTTGTCTTTGTCCTACTATAATGGCCTATAAATCACTCCCTTTGTTTCATCTTTGATAACCACTGGCCTAGCGATCCCCTCTCTTTTTACACTAAGGTCACCTGATAATTAGATATCAAAATATTCAAGATATGTCTGTTCTTATTCTTAAGATTTCAAATGGACTGACATTTGCCAAAAGCCAGAAATGTTGCATATTTTGTTTGGTTAGAATTGGACCCCACAGTGAAAGGGTTAACACAAATTCATGTCAATGCCATACCTCTCCATTCACAAGTTTTTTAGCTTTGGCGCCAGTTGTATGTAATCTTCTCTGAATAGACTTGTACGAAAAATTCGTTTTAGTCATTTTATTTAATTCATATTTAATGCAAAAGCATTAAAGTAAAGGCTTTGGATCGGATCATTGAGTATGTATGTATTATTTGTGGAGGCCATTTCTAGAGCCTATGTAACATTTGGCCTATTTTGCAATACTTTCTATGAATATTAGATAGACTAACGTAGCTTTATTACTATTTGTTAATTCATAAGCTCATGTTATTATCGAAAAACAAATGTCTGTCTGTTGACCTTAAGCACATCAATATGGTATTCTTATTATTATGCATACTATTGTGGCGATGGCCCAGTAACTAAATGTCATTGGTAAGCGTTCTGAGATTAATATAAGCTGTGCTTTTAAGCGTTTTGTATAAGCCATCTGTGTGCTATAATTTGTGGCTCATTGCGTGGAGTGTCCACTTCGGTTAAAACCCTAGTCCCGTCATTAGCTGATGTAAAAGCCGGCCTCTGGCTATTGTCTGCTTGATGTTTGGCATAATGTGAATATTCCTAATATTAGCTAATATATACAGTTTTGCCTTCAACATGACCTAATTTTGTTGAAAAAAGGGTGTCAGACAGACCTATGTTGTCCAAGTCTGGCGAATGTCGTTCTCCGGGATGTATGCAAATCTGGCCCGATGTCAGGATAGTGCACCTGGTGGGATTGGGAATAGCGGGCCATACAATCGAGTTATCTCCCATCTTGTAATAGCATCACATACAATAGCACACACACACACACACACACACACCACACACATTCGCGCTCCCTCTCTGCCTCTATGCGTGTGTGTGTCTCTTTCTGTGTGTGTGTCTCTCTCTCTCTATGTGTGTGTGTGTGTGTGTGTCTCTCTCTCTGTCCCTCTGTATGTGTCTCTGTCTCTCTCTATCTTAGTCTGTCTCTCTCTATCTCTCTCTAAGTGTGTGTGTGTGTGTGTGTGTGTGTCTCTCTCTCTCTCTCTCTCTCTCTCTCTGTCCTTCTGTATGTGTCTCTCTCTGTCTTAGTCTACCTCTCTCTATCTGTCTCTCTCTCGATCCCTATCTTTCTCTGTCTCCATCTCTCTCTCTCTCTTTCTCTCCCTCTCCCCCACTCACTCTCTGTCTTTCTCTTTCACTTACTATTGGACCATTCAACAAACAATCCCTCCCCCAGTGCAAGCTTGAGTACACGCCATATGACCGAAGGCGAATTCGAATCCTTGGCATGGCAATCATCGCCATGCCAATAATAGCACACGCTTTACCACTAGATCAACCACTACCCACACGTAACCGTCCCCAAAGAAGTACATATCTGCTCTACTAAATGCAATCTAAACATGATTGTGTCTGCAAATGCGAGTACCAGAAAATGCAAACACAAACAGCATCGTCAATCATATTTCGAATTGATGTGAGGTTGGGTTTTTTTAAATTGAATTAAAACACAAAACTGTAAAAGAGGCTGTATGACTGAATATAATCAACGTTTAAATACCTACTTTGAGAAAGTTAGTTGTAGCGGGAAAACTCTACACATTTTATGTCGATTGTCCAGTCTTGAACTAAATGGTCAGTATTATCACACAAGATATTAAGAAACACCTTTTATTATAATATAAGACCATTGTAAAAAGGGAAAGTAGTTTCTCAAATAATTGCGATTTTGTATGAAATAATATTCTTTGTTTCTGGAAACTTTAAATCACCTGGCGGATGATTCGGTTTGGAATAATATATACTCAAGAGTAAGAGAGACTAGAACGATGACTGGAACCAGTAAACAGCCATCATGCAATGTAAAGTGTGTATTAATTAACCCTTTCAAAGCCAACTACTGACTAGATACATCAAAATCAGGCTTTTGGCAAATGTCATTTCACTGAAATCTAATTTGTCTTATATTTTTAAAAAACTGGCAAATTTGGAATATTTTGAATACATTAGTTCGTTTAGAATCAGACACCGCGGTGAAAGGGTTAACCCTTTCAATGCTAAAGACACCAAAAAAATTTGCCTGTTCTTATACCAGATAAATCTGATTTCAGTGACCTGACATATGTCAGTTCACTGAAATCTGATTGATCTGGTATTAGAACACGCAGATTTTCAATACTTTCCATATTTCAGTTGGGTTAGAATCATACCTCGCTGTGAAAGGGTTAGGGCCGTGTCGCTGTGTCGTTTAATTTCTGCAAAGACTCACCGACATCGCCGTCATAACCCATCATTACCGCCCACCCATGAAGACGGCGTTCAGTCCATTTGGTGTTTTGTTTCGTTTTGCACACCAGTGCTCGTTTGGTCAACTTTTCTAACGACATTATTAATAAGAATAAAACACACGACGAACAGGTTTCAAACTGGTATGAAGCATAACTGCTAATTAATTCAATAATCTTCTTTTTTCTGTTTCTTGTTCTTATCCCTCTTGTTCTTTTTCTCTTTCTTTTTCTTCTTCTTCTTCTTTCTCTTCTTGTCCTTCTTGTTCCTCTTCTTGTTCTAATTCGTCTTCTTCTTCTTCTTCTTCTTCCTCCTCTTCTTCTTCTTCTTCGTCTTCTTCATATTTTTCTTCTTGTTATTCTTCTTCTTGTTCTTCTTCTTCTTCTTCTTTTTCTTCTTCTTCTTCTTCTTCTTCTTCTTATTATTATTATTATTATTATTATTATTATTATTATTGTCTTCTTCATCGTCTCCTTTTAGGTCTTATTCTTTATCCTCTGCTTGTTTTTATTCTTCTTCTATAAGGGATTTTTTTCAAATCATCAACCTTCTAGAAACTCGAATGTAAGACGAGGCAATAATATGTCATCTAAATCGCTACTCATTTTAGACCTTGGATTCCCAATTCATAAGCAGCCTACAAGGTCAACCCTGGGAGTTATAATGGTGAAACATGCATACACACGCCCACACTCTCTCACACACACATGCACACACACACACACACACACTCACACACACACATACATACACATATACAATGGCGTGCGCGATAACCTATGTGTAGTCATTTGTATAGATGAGTTATAAAGAAATGCTATTTTCTAAACCTTTGTAACTGAAGTTGTCTAAATTGAATACACTTTATTGAACGGATTAATATTAATTTTAGTGAATCGTTTCTCTGATTTCTAAGCTTTCAAAGCCTTTTCTTTCTAAAAAGCCTTGCAGATCGGGTGGCGATATGACCTTATTTAATGTAATAAAGCGTCTTAAAACTCCCAATCAACAAGCAAGAACAAAACTTTTTTTTTTTTAATCTTATCATATTTTAATACCTTTTGTGCTTATTGTTAACTTTTTCTAGTAAGCATTGACAGCAGGTTGACGTTCCGTGGTACGAGTGAGGTGGTGTCTTCCGTCTACCAAAGAACAAGATTATTGTACATGATCATTTATTATCAAATGAGACGAAATTCAAAAGTCAAGCGGAACCGATTATGTGTTGTATATTGTATCACTTCACTATTAGGGTAAAAATAAAAATTGATCTATAACGTAAATCATAGCAACCCTGTAATGAGCAACCGGTTCTATGAGAGAGAGAGAGAGAGAGAGAGAGAGAGAGAGAGAGATAGAGAGAGAGGAAGGGATAGAGAGAGAGAGAAATATAGATATAGAGAGAGATAGTGTGAGAGAGTGAATTCATAACTCTTCATAATAAGAAGGTTTTATGAATTCTATACATTGAATATCTCATATTCACACGAAGAGAACCTCCGAATTTGTGTTTTTGTTTAGCGCAGGACGTGTCTAAACAAAATCCTTGAAATTTCTTTTGCACCCAATATTTCAAATCGTGTTCGAACCTGATGTTGATCTATATCTAGTTATAACATGTTCTTCTTGTGTTGCATTGCCACAATCAGCGGTCATTAATGTCTTATATATGAACGCTGACCTTCTTCACTTTATACATTTGTTACGTCAGTGTAAATATTCGTGCCACTTTGCGAAGCGGATAAGTGCACACGACTCGATTCAAATGAAAGAAAATTAACATTAAATTTGTATTTTTTGTAAGTACTTATTTTATATTAAAAGTTGACTATCTTAGATTGACTAAACTGCATGTTATAATAGAAATAATGGCTGAGAATGTGAAAATATTCACAGTGCTCGGGGATTAGTTTCCCTTTCTCGGCCATTATTTCTCTATTTTGATGATTGAATCTCCTCTACTATTATTGGTTGTATGAGTCACTGGACCAAAGAAATGTATGTAAATGTAAATGTAAATGTAAAAATTACTTATATAGTGCCAATTTCCATCCCTGGCGCTTTACAATCCAACTCTCTTCATTCACTCATCCATGCATCCATTCACTGATTTCACTGAATTCTACTAATGTCTAAGATAGAGAGGAAAAGGAAGGAAAACATGAATATAGCAATAACAATACGAGGTGGTAGAAATTGAGAGATGGTATAGATAAACAGAGCGATAAAGTTCAGACTTGAGATATAGGATGTACATCACGTGGTACGATGTAGGATGTACATCACGTGGTACGATGTAGGATGTACATCACGTGGTACGATGTAGGATGTACATCACGAGGTACGATGTAGGATGTACATCACGTGGTACGATGTAGGATGTACATCCCGTGGTACGATGTAGGATGTACATCAGGTGGTACGATGTAGGATGTACATCACGTGGTACGATGTAGGAGGTACATCAGGTGGTACGATGCCCCTGTTCGAATAAAATTGTGTCAACGATACTAGAACACCCCGGGCACTTTCTGAAAAGCTCAATACAGGTAGAGTAATAATGATGATGATGATGATGATGATGATGATGATGAAAACCTAACAATGATAATTCATAATAAGAAAAAAGTATGCGCCTAAAAACTTTATTACTGGACTTATTTTGATCGTTGATGTCTCAAAACATGCATCTCGGTCTAACTTGATATCCAGGATAGTACAATAATTAAAATCATTAACCCTCTCACAGCGAAGTCAGATTCTAAACCTACTGAATATACTAAATCTTGAAAATTCACGTTTTCTTATACTTGATAAATCAGATTTCTGTGAATAGACACATTAATGACAAAAGCCTGAATTCCATGATTTTGGCAAATGTCAATTCACTGAAATCTGATTTATCTGGTATAAGAACAGGCAAATCTTGAAGATTTTGGATAATTAGCAATTAAAAGGCTAAGTACATTTATCTGCGCGCAGCAAAAGCCGTCTCATGTTTTATGTAACAGATATTTTAATCTGAGGCATTATACGCTCACAGTTGGCTGGTGATAATTTTTTCCTGCTATAGTTGAAATTGTGTAGTAATTATGATGATGATGATAGTAAGCATAATAGAAATAATAATAATAATGATGGTAATAATGATGATAATAACTTGGTAGCGAATTTCATATTAGCCTGAAGCGCTTGACGTACAGAAAATAAAGAGGGACAAAATGCAGCATGAATTATAATAATGATAATGATGATAATAACAATGAATATGATAATAATGATGATAATGATAATAATAGTAGTATAATAGTAATATATAATCATACGATCTAGAGCATAACAAGAAGCATAATGCAGTAACAACAATAGACTAAGTCATGGAAATTAAAGGGACATAATTACGACTGAAACAAAACAGCAGGCGGTAGAGACGTGATCAATACAAATGCCAGAATCAAGGTAGAACAAGACACTCATTCGTGAGGACAATAACAAGTTACAAAACTCATCAAGAACATCCATATTCATGAGAATATTATGTAAAAAAAATAAGTAGGAACAATACACACAGCCAACTGAACTACTTAGTGATACAAAACAAGAATATCATAACAACATAACTCGCATTGCAAGGGGCCTGTAGTTGAGGATTAGAAGAATGGTTTAAACTATTGTTCTTAAATCTCTTTGTGTCCAGCTGCACATACCGTTATTGATTGCAATCGTGAATTCATTATTCCGTAGGCAATGTCAAGTTTTAGCTGTACCCTGCTGTATGTATAAAAAAGAACCAAGGGTTTTAATAAAAGCCGTGGTCTTACTGGAGTATCGTAGGATTAGTGTGGAAAGCGTCGGGACTATTAAACAAGTATTAAATGATCGAATCTTAATTCGACGTACAGTAAAAAAACAATGTGTTTATTGTGAATCTAGGTCATAAGAAAAAGACATAATAATCTTCTTGATCGACTAATTCTTTTACATTTTTGTTGTTGTTATTTCAGGAGAACTTTAAACATTGTGATTGTCCATCACTCTTCATACAGAGCCAGTCTCCATTTATTCCATTCAGTGCACACGGATTAGATCGGAGGTATTTATTTTTCAAGTCGCCTCCACAGGGCATACACAGGGCATACGATGAGCGGAAGCATCAAAATGAGGGTCTGGACATGCATTGCAGTGATGATGTTTTCCGTTGTTGAAATGAGTGAGTATTAAAAAATAGACGTCTCGTTAATGATATTTTAAGTGTCTGTTCTACAGTAGTGCTGTACGTTCATGCACCATTTCAAACTTGGGTTGTTTGTTACCCCTTTATCGTCCTTTCACACCGGGGTCTCATTCTTACCAAATTGAAATATGCAAAATAAACAAGTCCTCATGCCAGATAAATCAGATGTCAGTGAACCGACATAAGCCAAAAGTAAATGCCTTACCCTTTCAATGCTGAAGACACAAAAAATCTTTAAGATTTTTTGTTTTTATACAAGATAAATCAGATTTCAGTGGACTGACATATGCCGAAAGTCTGAAATTCAGATGTCAGTTCACTGAAATCTGATTTATCTGGTATAAAAACACGTACATTTTAAAAATCTTGCATATTTCAGCTTGTTTAGAATCAGACCTCGCTGTGAACGAGTTAATTTATCTCTTGTAAGAACAGACAGATCTTGAAGATGTTGATGTCTAGTTAGTCGAGTCTAGTTTGATTAGAAATAATCTTAGCTTTGAAAGGGTTACTGAGGGCTCACTCAAGATATCCCGCCACAATATACTATTTTTGAACTTGTATTGGTTTTCGGCATTCAGTTCATGAAGTTGTGCTATCATCAAGAACGAGTGCCAAAAACCAATACAAGTTTAAAAATTATTTTATTACACCCCCATTAAAATAAATTACAGTACAGTCAGCAAAGATTCCTCTGGAATATTTTCAGAAACTGTGCAAACATAATTTAATGAATCCTCAATTTAAAAATATGCCATTATTAGACAAACCATTTGATTGTATTCTTAATGATCTTGCGCGTCAAATTATGTTGTCACTGTCAACGTCACGAAAGTTCAAGGTCTCTCTCGTTGCTACGGTGCAATATGCCAGCGTGCATTATGGGCCTATCAATGCACCTAGAAACCGCTAGGTAATAATATGCATGATACCACACTAACTAGTCTCAGCACTGCTCTTATGATGATAAAGTACCTGTGAGATAAAACAGATGCTAAAATGCAAATGGTTTTGATGTTTAGGTATGACGTAGCTTGGATTCGAACCCAAGGCGAATGCTCTACTCTCTTCTCCAGCAACGGTGCCGGTAAATTGCTAATGAATTCCTGCTGTACCTTCCAATTTTCAGGTTCTGGCCTTTATCCATAAACTGGAGCATCTAGGGACTGAAATGATGTATACAATGCCGCATTTATCTTCAAATTCTCGAAATTCTAGCGGAATCACGTAGCATGCATTGTAAATCTATATTGAAAAATAAACGGCATTAATACACTGTAAGCAGCGCCAAAATAGATTTAAAAATCGGCCCCAGAAAAACGAGGCGTGAAAAGCCTTTTAAGATGGGAATCCAGCTGAAGACCTTTTAATGGCCGTTGTGGATTTACAATAGTATAACACAAATAAAGATATTCGATAGATGTCTCTATTGAAAAATGCGTAATGTATGAATTTCATGAACAAATATAGCAGTGTTAGTTATTGTGGGAGTCAAACACGAACAAAATCCACTTGTAGTACAAGCACCGTGTCTGCCCGTCTAATGGAATTGCTTTTCATCCGGCACACAGCTTTGCTACGTTGGTGTTGACCAACCCATGACATTCCCCATTCACTAGTGCCCAAACTCAAGCCCAAACAACGTAAAAGCACTTCGCTGTTAGATAATCAATTCTGTTTGGTTTCAATTACAATAGTCTGAAAAATTAATGGGATAAACATTAATGGAAACTGCTTGGTTGAGTTGCTTCTGGATTCAGCGTTTTCCCTAATTGGACTAGAGCTAAAGACCGATTTAATTTACGGAGTCCATTAATTATTATCAAGTTGTTGTTTTTTACTGTTTCAAAGTTGATATACCTCTTACAAAACCCTTGCGCTTGAAGTCATAGTTACAATAATATATCAACATTTGGAGAGAAAAAAATATAAGGAAACTCGTTTTGCGTTTCTCTTAAATAACAGCATCACATATATATATATATATATATATATATATTAGTGAAATTCTTGCATGGGTTTTTTTTATGAGATTGATGTTTATTGCCTATAAATTTTCTCTTTGTCAACGTTTTTGAGAGGTGATCTTGTAAATCATTACTCTGTTAAACGTCTCTGGTAGTGTCAATAATAATAGAGGTATGGCTGTATTTTTAAGTAATCTAACATCTTTTTTAACCATGAGCGCTGATATGACCTTAGAAATTGAAAGCGCCCTTAAACAAAACAATATTGAGTATGCACAAAATGTCTAGAACCAGAAAAAGCCATGTTATGTTTATTTTATATATTCTGTCCAGATCAGTTTTCATTAAAAGGAGGACGGGCAGATTACGAGGAAGCAGTTTTAAAAGACACACAAAATAACAGATAACAGTCCACCCACATGTATGCAGGCTCCTCGACGCTTAAAACACTTACGCGGTTAAAATTGTAGGAACGTGACGTTGTTGGTGGAGACGAAATGGAGTGGGCGATTTAAAGAGGGAATGACAATATGATGACTAAAAGAGGCGATTAAAGACTTCGGATGTTGGCCTAGTAAAATCGTATTATCTAATTCAGGTCGATTTAGGATCGGACGGGGTGGGGTGCATTTATTATGTCATGAGTGATCAAAACAATATGTCCGACCCTAGATCGAGCTGTGCTAGATCTAGAACTTAGGCTTGAATTAGACTTTAGTCCAGGGTTTAATATTGGTCTAAAGCTTTAAAACGCTTTCATCGGTCACTTTGCGACAGTTAAAGCGCAACCTGTGAACAAGGGCACTTGCTAATTAGATGACCACATTTTTTATTTTCAGGCCAGGGTTTTGGAGGGTCGAAAAACATGACTGCTTTGTTAAACAAGCTGTTTGAGGAGCAGGGCTACAACAGAATGGCACGTCCGTCCCTGGATTATGACACGGCCCTGGATGTGAAGGTGGAGACGGTCATCAACGCTGTATTAAACTTGGTAAGGAGATGGTCGAAGACTACGAAGAGCGGAAGGGGGGGGGTCGATAGAGAGAGGGAGAGTGAGAGATAGATAGATAGAGAGGGAGATATATATATATATATAGAGAGAGAGAGATAATAGAGAGAGGGAGGGAAAGAGAGAAAGAGAGGGAGAGAGAGATAGAGAGAGAGATAAAGGGAGAGAGAGAGATATTAGAGAGAGGGAGGCACAGATAGAGATATTAGAGAGGGGGAGGGAGAGAGAGAGAAAGAGAGAGAGGGAGAGAGCGATAGAGAGAGAGAGAGAGGGAGAGAGCGATAGAGAGAGAGAGAGAGAGAAAGAGAGAGAGATAGAGAGATAGAGAGATAGAAAGATAGAGAATGAGAGACACAGAGACAGACAGACCCAGATGGACGACTGACTGGCTGATAAGTAGAGCGAGAGACAGACAGACAGACAGACAGGCAGACAGTGAGACGTACCCATGGCAGGATGGATTGATGGATGGATATGGGTGGATATATATAGAGCATACTAGGTTTTTTTAAAATATTTTAGTATCCCTGAAACATATCCCTTATACAACAACCAACTTTATAATAGAAACTTGAATGAATACATGAATCTATCTAGACTTAACAATAAACCACAGGTGTTAGATTTCACTGTCCCCCTGTCTCTCTCTCTCCCTCTCTCTCTCTATATATATATATAATATATATATATATATAATATATATATATACTAGTGAAAACCCCATTCTACGAACGGAGTTAAGTCCCGTTCGAATCTGAATCTTTCACTTTAAAAAATCGATATCTTGGTTTGTTAGTAAGGCGAGAGGCATCCGTTCCCGAGATTGACCAATCGCAACAAACTGCTATTAAAAAAAGCAATAATGATAATAATGAAGAAAATGATACATTCAATAATATTAAGGTATTGATGATACCAAATAAAAAATCTGACGAGACTGAGGATCGAACTCACGACCTTCAGATGGCTCGGGTATTGTGGTTAAGAGACTGACGTGATACCAACTTCGCCAGCGAGGCAACCGTCAATACACGCTTTTTGATGGTCTACTCTTTTCTCATCCAGTCCCTAGCCAAGCTTTGACCGGTCGTGCGTCTTGTCAATTTTAAAAACCCTGTTTTATGAACGGAGAAAGTGCCCTTCGAATATGACAGTCTCTCCTTCAAAAGATAACTACGCTATTTATTGTTTGTCAGGATTGGTTTGAGAAACAATTTGACAAATGGTATGTTTTCCTTAAACACACGACAACACTTACCACGATTGATGGCGTACCGAGTTTGATCCTCGCTCGACCTAGCAGTACTGTACGCTAGGAAGATATTTTCATCGTACACAGCACTAAGAGTCGCAATAAAGTCATTTTCTGAGTCGATTGATAATAATGTACTTTTATGCAATAATCGTATTTAATTTGATGCTTCCAGTTCACAATGCTAATAACAGTCTAATCATAGTATGTTTTTTTAATGAACTGTTACTGAAAAACTGTAAGTCAGAGAGCCATATAACATTCTATCTGGCAAGTGCACAACAACTGATGATTGATCAATCGCGTCGAGTTGCTATTCTAAAAAAAAGTTTAACTGTTTGGGGCCTTGCCTTCGATAAACAAAATTATATAAATTTATAACGTTGTTTATTTTCTAAACGAAACTTTTTCAAACACAAAAAGATAAATCTAATATTTACACACACACACACACACACGCACACACTTACACACACACACGCACACACACACACGCACACACACACACACACACGCACACACACACACGCACACGCACACACACACACACGCACACACACACACACTAACAATCCCAATCTTAGTCCTATTCCATACGCACATACACACACTATTATGTAATTCTTGTTGTGTTTCTGTATTTTGGTATTGTTGTAACCACAAATCTACCCAGGGGAACTGTAGGACAGGCACGAGTAATAATTTCCCCATCACAAACAGTCAGTAAAATTAGCCAGAGCCTGTGTTTTGGCCCCCTCCCCCACCACCTCTCCATTAACGCAATTAGCAACACTAGATAGCTTTTTAGGGGCAACTTAAAGCAGCGGTCGATGGTTGATCACCCAGTGGAATTGAAATAACACTGCACACTCTCTGCCTCGCTGTATTGATGTATTTATATCATTTCCATCCTCAGCAGCCACTTCATTCAATAATTGTATACTGTCCCCAACGAAGACATTCAGAATTTATAAAATAGTCAGGAAATATCGGGCATAATTTGACAACTTGTAAATAAAAAGCAACAAGAAATAAACAAACAAATTAAACAAAATCAAACAAACACACAACCAAACAAGATTGTTTCCTTAACTGGATTTTTAACTGCAATATCCTGAATCAACATAAACCAAATACCCTCCCCCCCCCCCCTTTCG